>LPNX010762474.1:261674-353445 GCA_001517045.1 Pseudotsuga menziesii
TCAACACATGTTTTTATTCCTTTTAAACTTCCACTTTAGTAGTAGGTTTTGTTTCCTTTTAAACTCACACTTTCTCACCAAGTTTATTTTCCACTTTAGCATTATCTAGGTGGGAACTGGTGTCCACCCACATGTTCCACTAATTTAGAGTGGTTCAACATCTTGATAGTTTAACGTCAGTTTTTAAGGTCCAAATTTAAAACATATTTTTCATGTTTTTCCCTTGCATTTTTGGACGTTGATGTAGCCCACAAAATATTTGATTATGTTTCCAACCAAACTCATGGAGAATGAATTAATAATTTTAATGGTCTAATAAATTCTCTAAATAGAATTTGTGTGCAAAAGTTGCACTCTCGAGAATTTGACATATCAACTAGCATCATGGGAACCTACATTCATTTTGATACATCATTTTCTAGGGTTATGGTTTTGGACATTTAGGGTTTTTATATCCTAGGTCATAATACTTTATGTTAAGAAGTTATTTTATCCATCAAGTGAGAATAGCCTCCACCTCTCTCTTTATAGATAAGTCTACCACCATTCTAACTAGTTTGTATTCGTTTGCACTTTATATCCTTTTCCATTTCATTCATCAATATAACTTGGGATTTACTTTACTATTGTTATCTCTATAATATCACTCTATGTGTTTCCATTTATAATTTTTTCTCATGTTTCATTCTCTATATAATCCAGATCAATTATATCAGAGCAATTTTCTCTTGTTTGTTTCTCTGTGCACATCCTTAATGAGGTGTAGGTATTGAGAATTGATTATTGAAGTAATTGAACTTGGATAATACCACTCTTTCGAACCGAAGAAGAATCCTATTGTGGAATAAAAGGGTTATAACAAAAAATATCTCCTATAAATTTGTTTCGTGAGGAATCCCTGATGTGATAGACCAATGAGATGATGAATAATTTCACAAATAACATTCAACAATTACCAATGAAGGTCAATACACCTTTAACCAACAACCATTTTGGAGGTGCAATTCACTTCAAGGATAAGTTAACGTTAACATTCTTTATTTGAATTTTATATCGGCATAGATTCTTTGGATAAATGGTTAAATATGTTAGAGGGTTATTCATATGTTCAAACAATTTACAAGAGTGAAAAGAACTCCTTCACACTCTTTAAGTTCCCTCCCATGAAATATTGATGGAACATTTTCTGGGAGAGACATGTTGGAGAAATATCTAGAAAATTTAGAATCGAAATCACTTGGGCATATTTTTTTGATGCCATCAAAGATGAATTCTACCCTATAAAAAACTATGAAAACTACTACACAAGATGGACAACTTTCTGCTAAGAGAGAGACTAGATGGTGTTAAATTTCACCAATATTTTCCATACCTTGCAGTAAAATATAGGTATCATATACTTCAATTGGTAATTCATATTAAAGTACAAAAGAAACCTATATAGGTACATCCAAACAAATATTGATTTTGTATACACCTACACACTAGGAGCCGCATATTGATATCATGTAAAAATTGAGCAAAACTTTAAATAGGATAATAAGTAGGAATTTGGTTCTACACATACATCGTAGTAGAATCATGGTAAAATTGGCCCTAAATTGTACCAGTAAGGACAAATTAAGGATATCCAACTTCACAAGGAAGGAGAAAGGAATGTTAATCAAGATCGATATGAAAATTTTCTTTGATCTTATTAATCTTTATTTTATATATAAAGTCCTCCTCTCTTTTGGTTTTAGTGCCGAATTTGTTAACTTGATAAAAGCTTGCATAGATAGGCCCTGGATATCACCTCTTGTCAATGGTAGACCTTCAAAAATTTTCCAAGATTCTAGAGGACTCCACCAAGGATTCCCTCTGTCTCTTTTCCTCTACATCTTGATGGCAGAAACTCTTAGCAGAAAGCTTACAGTCGAAAAGGAAGCAGGTTATATTCCAGGAATTAAGATAGCAAGGGTAGTGGATCCTATAAACCATGCCCTCTTTGCAAATGACATGCTCCTTTTAGAAGGGTGCTCATTAAAGATTTCTTAGGCCTTTAATTAAATTCTTTAAAACTTCTGCTTAATTTCAGGAGCTTTGATCAACAAAAAGAAAAGTGTTGTCTATGGTTGGAATGTAGATCATCTGAAAATTCTATGAATAGTTCATTCCTTAGGTTTCCTTGGCTTTGATAAGTGGGATAAGATTAAATATTTGGGATTACCTCTAACCCTGTGACCAAGTCCTCCTTCACTTTGGTTTGAAGTTATAGCTAAGATAAAAGTTGAAATTGCTTCTTGGGGTGGTCAATGGTTAACCAAGGCTAGAAAGTTGATATTTATAAAGGCTGTCCTATCAGCCCTTCCCATCTTTCAATCCTCTCTGCTGCTTGCACCTAAGTCTATCACGTCTCAGATTTGCAGACTTCTACGATGTTTTATTTGGAATGGCGGTAAAGGAAATCAGAGTAAGCTACATCTAGTAAGTTGGGACATTCTCAAAAGACCATTAATGGAAGGTGGATTACATATTCGGGACCCTGGCTTAGCAAATCTAGCTATGGGAGGAAAAATTATTTGGCAGCTATTTGCTAATAAAAGGAATCCGGTAAGAAATATTTTTTGGATGAAATATCTAAAGGGAGGTTCTTTGAGAAACTTAAAAGCAGAAAATACCCCTTAAGGTACAACAATATGGAATTTATGTAGAAAAGGAATAAACCATATTCAACACTAGTTATACATAATTCCTGGAAACGGGGCGAGGATCTTATTGTGGGAGGATAACATTCTTGGGAATCCCCCTCTCTCTTCCTTAATATCGTTAAATCCTATCATGTTATTTTTTTGTCAATAAAGGACTTATTCGGGTTGCAAATATATGTTGTTGGGACATCGATGGGAATTGGACAGGTTGGTCACTGCCAGATTTTCTAGAACCCCTTCTGGCACTAAACAATTTGTTGTACTCCATGCTATCAGGATTAGCTCATGTTCATCGCTCCTGTAAGGAAAAATGGGGGTGGGGACGTTCAAGTTTTTATTTTGCAACTCATGTCTTTACTACTCTTCAATCTCCTCATCCCTCTCTATTGTCTCTTACTTTGTGGAAATATGTTTGGGATTCTTTTAGTCTTCACAAGGTAAAATTTTTTACTTGGCTTCTCATGCAAAACCGAGCTCTGACTAGAAAGAATTGATTAAAGCATGGGTTCAATGGACTGTTCAGATGTATCCTTTGCAATTCATCTTTCGAATATTCAGACCATGTCTTCATCAAATGCATGTTTACTCAAATCGTGCGGGGGAGGGTCCTTAAAGCCTTTGATCATTTCTGTTCCTTCATAAATTGCTATTGTTTCCCTCTTTAGCAATTGGAACGACCAAAATCCACTCAAATTAAATAAAATACTGATTGGAATAAAATATAGAAGTCTATGCCAAAGTTCATTTGGTGGACGGTGTGGATTGCTAGAAACAAGTGGATTTTCAACAATAAACCATCGAATCCAGTTAACGTTGCAGTTAGAGTGAAAGATTTCATTGTGGAATCTGCTGGAAATCTAAGCAATGCCTCTTTACATCCTGAAGCAATCGATTGGTTGGGTCCCTGTTTGAATGGTGAAATGAGGGGAACAATTAAAAAACCCGCCCCACTTCCATTCTGGAAATTGAGAGAAAATGCTTCAATTTTTTCCTTGTGGTGGAAGAAGAATGCAATTCCCACTATATTCTTTGACAGTGCATCCAAGGGAAACCCTGTGATTGCTAGTGCAGGTGGAGTGATCCTATCTTCGGATAGATATATTGAAACTTGTTTCAGTTGGGGTCAAGGGATATGCTTGAACAACCAAGCAGAATGTTACAGTCTTTTGAAGGCGTTCCAGATAGTAAAAGCTATTGGATATAAGTCAATTCAGATATTTGGAGACTCATAGTTACAGATCAAACTGTTGAATTCTGAATATCACTTTAACAATCCTTAATTGAATAAATCCCTCCAGAGAATTCAACATATCTTGAAAGAATTTGACAGGGTAGTTTCATATCATATTCTGCGAGAATTGAATAAACAAGTAGATAATATGGAAAATAAAGCTTTTCTGATGTTCCAAGGAAGCCTTAGCATCAATGAAGAAATCAGCTCATTTCATCTATTACCTTAACCGATGTTCATCTTGATGTGAACTTATTAGTAGTACTTTCATTTCCATCAGATCTGTATTAATTTTTATCTTTTTGAAGTATCATTTCTTCTCTATGTGTAATCGGTTAATGAGGCAATAGCTCGACCAATCTTGTAATTTCTGGAAAAAAAAAATTTAGCCGTTTGAGTTAGGTAAAAAAATGGATATCCAACCTCACAGAAACCATTCCAAGACATGGGAATATAAGGGTAACATGAAGTCGAAGAAAGATATTAAAAAATTGTGTGATTTCCACAAAATACCATGTCACATCATGAATGAATGCCACTTGAAGTCGTCATTATTATCTAAGTTGAAAGACTCAATGTCGAATACTATCTCAAATTATGACTTGGATGAGGATCCAAATAAGGGAAAATATGTACTACCACTAGTTTTCACTTGGAATGTATTGAATCAAAATTATGTAAATGATGTAAATGCACTAGTATGGATTCAAAATGTAGAGCTCAAGGCAAAGGCATGACTAGTGACTGGCTAGGAATTATGATGTAATATTTTTAATTAAACCATATGGGTGGCTTGTTATGCTAAATTGAAATCTATGTAAATATTATGTTGGAATAATAATAATAAAATGATCCAATATGACTCTTTAAATATCATGAGAGGGGCTATAATTCCACTAGAGGGGAAGAGGAAAGGAGGCCTATGGAATATTAAATACTCTATTTCCATGTTCCAACCTTAGAAATCATACAAACACTTCCATGTGCTCTAAACAAGCCAATTAATTCTTTTGACTATTAAATCCAATCATTGAATGCATGTGTGAGGTTTGTGGGAAATGTCCTTTCATGTAGTTATGGGAGCATGGGGGTTACTGCACTTCTATGACATTTATGTTATCTATTAGAAGTCCTTTATTCTATTTTTAGAATTTATGTTGATTTTATTTTCACCATTCTCTAATATCCTTTGGAGTCAACCCTTCATTTTATCATGAAGATCTACACTACGTAGAGTTTCCTCTTTTTGCTCAGTACCATTATCATACTGTACATAACCCAGAAATTTGAATTTGGAATTAGGGATACAAATTTCAGGGAAAAATATATGGTTGTAGGTGAGCATAGAGGTTGGAAAAGCTATGTGTTTTCCTCCTTTTCATTCCAATGTTGATTCAAATAAATTTGTAGAGAATACTCATGCATGAATAGATGAACTTAAATTGTGCATATCCTAATCAAATATGTGGTCCATTCACAATAGTAAATGTGCATGGTATGTTAGTTGGGATACCCATGCACAAACAAAAAACATTATTCCTAGCAATTCCTAGCAAAAGATCTTGGCCATTGGTGACAATAAATATGCATGGTAAGATACATGAAGGGGACATGAATGAATTGTGAATATTATGCATGGAAACTCCTAACATAGCATCTAGTCCATTCATAACAATGAATATGCTAGAATAATAAAAACCATAGTTACCCATATTTGACATTAATTAATCATTTTTGTCTTATTCCTAAATTCCTAGATTCCTTACTATGCTAGTTGGCATCCACTTGCACCTAGAAGTCAAAAAATGCTAAAACTAGATTAAGGAGCACTTTAGAAACATCATGGAATCATTTTTGGCAACTCTGCTATAATTCCATAATAGAAAGAGCACATTTCTACTTTTTCTGAAAGCTGCCTTGCTTTTAACAGTTTTAAGGCAAAAAGTAAAAGCTAGTCTAGGAGTAACTGTCTTGTTTTTTTCCTTAACCATCCTCCTTCTTCTTATCCATCCAAAAGCATGGCTCTGATATCTTTCCTTTACTTATCAGCTGGTACATTTGATTGAGCCAATTCATGATCATCTTCTCATATTAGGAAAGTGTTTTATGCACTTATGGGGGATTTTGACTAGTTTAGTAAGCCTGCTTTTTGTCCAATTCGAATAGCACCCTCATGCTTTCGAATCTATGATGTAATTATATATTTGGAAATCCTATTACTTTATGAGTTTGGATGTGTTGGTTTTGGAGGCTGATCTTCCAGATCCAGAGATATTATTCAATCATGTTTGTACCCCAGGTGTACTGTACACTGGTTCCCCAACCTTGGGGTTCGGGGAAGTGCCCCAAAAAAGGGGGTTTGGGGCCAACACCATCGAGATACAGGGGTTCGGGGGAAGCACCCCTGAGAATGGGGGTTAGGGGGCAGTGCCCCCGAGAAATAGAGGTTAAGGGGCGAAGTCGTCGAGAATTTTTTTTGGGATGTTTGTTGTCCAACAGTTTTGTGGACCTATGGTATTGGGTTAACCGTAGTATTTTCCCATGGTATTTCCCCTATAAAATAAAAGCATTGTAATACGACTGTGTATGGTATTGTATTGTATTGTAAAACAATCTATGTGGTTGTGTTAGAGAGACTATGAGAGCATAAAGAGGAAGTGCAGCAATGTTGCTGTAGGTTGTATCCCTTCATATTTCTGGACGGTAATAAAAGGATTGGCAATTTTTCTGTGTGGATGTAGCCCATCATTTGGGTGAACCATGTTATATTTGTGTCTCTTTGTAATGTGTTTAATGTTTTTTTATCTTGTTTAATGATTTAACTATATATCTGTTATTGCTCTGTGGTCCTGTTTTCTAATAGGATGATGTACACTTATTCGATATACGATTGTGTTATGCTCCAATTTCAGTATCATTTTTGTGGAATTTTGCATGTTTTATTAGAAATTTTGTGATTGTAATTGTTCTTCTATTTAGGTTCAATTTCCACATGGTATCAGAGCCTTTGTAGATTGATTTCTCTCCTTCCATATTGCTATTGTAGGTTCGACATCACCGATCAGGAGCACATTTTTCTAGTTGAAGGGAACAATTGCTTAGATATGGACCAATCTAAAAGGATCATCTTAACTCCATTCAATTTCTTTGCATAGAAAGCTGAGATGGAGATATTGTTGAGACCAATGCAGCTGCAGAGAAAATTAAATGGCACAACAGGAGGGATGCAGCCTATGGTCTTTTTTGTGCTTGAGCATTTCAAGAGGCCTCCTCTTCCATCTTGATGGATTGACATCACCAAATGAGGTTTGGGAGAATATTGAAGAGATTTTTGGAAATACATATGAGATGAGTGGACATCAACTTGAGAATGAGTTAATCTCATTGAGTCCCAGTAGCTCCGAATCATTTCAACTCTACTTTTCCAAGTTTAAGGCCCTAGTTTTGCAGTTAAAACAATGTGGAATTGAAAAGAAGGATGAGCAACTAGTATTGACCATACTCTCAAAGCTTGGTCCTGAATATTTAGTGTTTGTTTTGAACATACATGCCACCAAGTTAACAACATGAGCCTGGAAGATACCTAAGCTTCATGAGTTCATGGAATCCCTCACTCATGAGCAAGATAAATTGGTAATGATGGGCACCATGAAACCTTCCAAAGACCAATATTTGGTTGTTGGAGATTCACAGGTGGATTCAAAAGGAAAGAAGAAATAAAAAAATCCACCTGAGCAAAAGAGAGACAAGGCAAAGTCTCAAGAGGAGCCCTCAGGCTCCAAGAATAACTTCAAGAAGAAGAGGAACAAAGGAGAAATGAGAAAGTGCACATATTGTAGTAAGGGCTATCATCATGAGAGATCTTGTATAAAAAATCAAATTGACATGTTGACCCAACACCTGGAGAAGAATAATATCTCCCTTCCTGAATGCGCAATAAAGAGGAAAGGAGGATCAAATTCAAATGACAAGGAGAGAGTGCATGACTTGGTTGCTAGCACTTCAAGATCATCCACCTTCATCATTGATTTTGGAGCTTCTAGAAACATGGTTTTGACAAGAGATACTTTCTCCTCTCTTGATGATTCGAAAGGTCCAAAAATATTTTTGGGAGATGACTCTGTTAGTAATAGTTTGGGGAAGGGTAGGATTGATCTTGGTCCATGGTTCCTTCAATGATGTGTTGTATGCCCTAGGTCTATCTTATAACCTTTTGTCAGTGTATCAGATGACCCACACTAGGTCTACTAAGAAATTCATCTTCTCCCCCATTGACGTTGAAATCATAGAGATTTTGAATGGTAAATTCATAGCAAGAGGTGTTGTGGATCACAATTCGAAGGTATACACATTTTCCCATTTCCTACCTTTTTCAAACCCCTCATCTCTTCTCGCTCATGCTAATGAAGCAAGAAATATTTCACATGAGAGATTTTTCCATCTTAAATACAAGTTTATTTCAGATTTGAGTTTCAAATACATGGTCATAGGGTTACCAAAGATCAAGTTTTCTAAGGGAGTTTGTCAAGGTTGCATATTAGGAAAACACCTAGAGCATAAGTATGAGAGAGATAGTCATGAGAGAGCCTCTACTCCCCTTGAGTTAATCAATAGTGAAATTGTTGGTCCATTTCCTCATATGTCTATGAGTCAATACAAATATGAACTGACCTTTATAGATGACTTTTCCAGGTATTGTTGGGTCTACTTCCTAAAACACAAGTATGAAGTTTTCGACCTCTTCAAGGTCTTTCGGGCCTTGGTTGAGAACCAATATGGGAGAAAAATCAAGATACTCAAATATGACAATGCTGGTGAGTATATCAAGTATACATTCATCCATTATTGTGAAGATTAAGGTATCCGGATGCAACATTATATTCCTTACACACCTCAGCAAAACTGTTTTGCTGAGAGGAAGAATAGAGCACTCAAGGAGATGGCAACTTGTATGATGGAGTCTAAATATTTTCCACCAAAGTTTTGGGATGAAGCAATAAATTTTGCATCCTATATCCAGAATAGTGTGCCTCATAAGAAACTTTATGGTATTACTCCTTTCAAATCTTGGAGTGGGCACAAGCCAGATGTGACCCATTTTAGGATTTTTGGCTCAAAGGCTTGGGTTAGAATTCCAACTGAAAAGTGGAAGGATTTGCAACCCCAAATACAAGAGTTCCTATTTGTTTGGTATTCTAAATATTAAAAATGGTATAATATGATCAACTTTATCACTAACAAATCCTTCATCGAAAGGAGTGTTCAGTTTGAAGAAGAGCCTTTAGCAACAGTTGAAGTTGGAGAGTCCTCTTCATCACCACATCCACTGATTGTAAGTGAAGAGAATAATGAGTTTTATGATTCTCATATGTCTGATAATTATTATTTAATTGCATATCCTAAAATTCATACAATACCAAAATGGGAAGCAAGGACCATTCATGCAGCTGGGGAACTAGCTGGGAATCCTAGTGACACTAGGAGGACTAGATCTCATTTTTAGAGTGCCCTTTGTGTGAAAGATCCAATATTTGATGAGAAGTTCTATTTTAGGGTTTAATATGACCCTTAAACATATGAATATGCATCATATTATCCAATATGGAAAACAACCATGAAGGAAGAATACAACTCTCTCCAGAAGAACACCACATGGGAACTAGTGGATGTTCTACGAGGGAGAAAACTAGTAAAGTGTAAGTGGGTTTATAAAACCAAATTTGAAGCTGATAGTTCACCTTTGAAATATAAGGAAATAATATTAGCTAAGGATACTCACAAGTTCAGGGCATTGATTACAATGATACCTTTGCACCTATGGCAAAGATGGACTCCATAAGGATAGCTTTGGCCATTGCAACTTCAAGGCAATGGGAGGTGCATCACATGGATGTGAAGTGTGCATTTATAAATGGAGATCCAAATGAAGATATTTATATGTAGCAACCAGAATGTTTTGTTTCTAATCCATCTTTATTGTCCAGGTTAAAGAAATCATTGTATGGGCTAAAGCAATCCCCCAGGGCTTGGTATGCCAAGATTGATAGATTTTTGCTGTCATAGAATTTTGTTCAATGCAAGTCTGATATGAATGCATATTTGAATCTGATTCATGGTTATTTAATTATTATTTTTATATGTGGATGAACTATTGATAACAGGAAGTTCGAAGAAAGAGATTTCCTCCTTGAAGGATGCAATGAACCATGCCTTTTCTATGACATATTTGGGATTGTTGAACCAATTCTTGGGTCTCGAAATTTGTCAATCCCAAAATGGAATCAAAGTTCATCAGTCCAAATATACTTCATATCTACTCAAAAATTTCAACATGAAGGATTGCAAGCCAAGCAAGACTCCATTCCTTTCTGGAGTTAAGCTTGAAGAAGCAGGTTCTTCTCCTTTGGTAAATAACACATTGTGTAGGTAGTTGATTGGGTGTTTTCTTTATATTACACATACTCAGACTGAAATATCTTATGCAGTTAGTGTGGCTTCCAAATACATGGATCAGACTCATGAAATCCATTGGAGGGAATCCAATAGGATCCTAAACTTTGTTCAAGGAACAAGAACTCATGGGATTTTCTATGTAGCAAAATATAACTTAGAGCTAGTTGGATTTACTGAAAGTGATTGGGTAGGTGAAAACACATATCAAGAGTCTACTTCATGATATGTGTTGATTCTTGCAGATGGACCAATTAGCTGGCCAAGTAAGAAGTAAAGTTCCATAGCACTCTCATCTACAGAGGCAGAGTATAGAGGAGCTCTGAATGCAACTACTCAATGTTTGTGGTTGTAGGGGATACTTGGAGAATGTGGGATCGAATAAGAGAATTCCAATTACATCCATTGTGACAATCAAAGAACCATTAAAATCTCCATTGATATAGTTCAAAGACAATGAACCAAGCACATTGAGATCCATATGCTTTATATCAGGGAGCTTGTGCACGATGGTACCATTGCTCTACTCTATTGCGCATCTTCAGAGCAAGTAGCAGACATATTCACCAAAGTGTTTTGTTAGAAGACTTTCAGTAATATCAAATCACTACTGGGGATTTTTTATCATGTGGTGAATAATTATTGATAACAAGACTTCCAAAATTTTGTTATGTGTCCATGTTTAAGGGAGGATTTTCCCACTGGGTTTTTGCCTCTTTCCTTGGTGTATGGACAAGAAGTATGTAAAGGGTGACTAAGCCTTGTTTATATGCCCTATATTTTTATGATATTTTCACATAAACACAGGATTAATGGGGGGTGTTAGAATAATCAAAACCATAGTTACCCATATTTGATATTGATTAATCTTTTTTGTCTTCTTCCTAAATTCCTAGATTCCTTACTATGCTAGTTGGCATCCACTTGCACCTAGAAGTCAAAAAATGATAAAAATGGATTAAGGAGAACTTTAGAAACATCCTATAATAATTTTTTGCAACTCCAATATAATTATAGAATAGAAAAAGCACAGTTCTTCTCTTTTTGAAAGCTTCCTTGCTTTTAGCAATTTTAAGGCAAAAATGAAAAGCTAGTCTAGGAGTAACAGTCTTGTTTTTTGCCTTAACTATCCTCATTTGTCTCCATAAAAAAGCATGGATATGATATATTTCCTTCACTGATCATCTGGTACATATTATTTAGCCAATTTGTGAGCATCTTCTCATATTAGGAAAGTGTTTTATGCACCTATGGGGGATTTTGACTAGTTTAGTAAGCCTGCTTTTTGTTTAATTCAAATAACATCCTTATGATTTTGAATATATGATGTAATTATATATTTATAAAGCCTATTGATTTATTATTTTGGCTTATGTACACTTATTCAATACAATATCGTATTATGATCCAATTTCAGTCTCCTTTTTGTCGAATTTTTAATGTTTAATTAGCAATTTTGTGAGTGTCATTGTTCTATTGCTTGGGTTCAATTTCCACAAAAGATACACAGGGGACCCATGAATGAATGGATACTATTAATTCAATAACTTTTTGATGAGACATTTGTGTCGTTCACTGTGATTGATTTGCATAATGGGATGGAAAGGAGCACCATGTGTGTGAATGATCAATATTGATCGAGTGTATTGGTTACAATAGATCGGGGCCATTCATATTGATGAGAGTCATGTGATAAGGTCAAAGGTGCTACCCCCTTATAATTCCATTGTTAAATGTCCCACCCATTTTGCGATGAATATAGACTATTAGCGGTGGGGGGGTCACTCCATTGCCAAATGCATCCTCTTAATATTTACCAAAGCACTTGAGATTCAACGAAAAGTTAATATACCACCTGAGCTACTGCCATAATTTTCAAATTCCTATACTTTTTCAACTAAGGTTGAATTTGATGATATGACCTAACCAATTAAAAAGAATTATTTTCCATTTATGGAAAGTATCTTTGTATGCCCACTCAAAACAGTTGACCAAAGCTCCATAATATCCAATTAAAGTGGAATTTATGCCCAATTATTCTGGTTTAAATGGTTTTTACCTAGACATATGAAGCATTGTGAACATCACTCATGGAGAAATACTTATTCTAATTACTCCTCCGTTGATCACTAAAATCTGGTAAAGAATCCTACAACATCTGAGAGCATGGATTGTCATTAAATATTGCTCACTAGAACTTGCTAGTGTATCCTCATCAATTGACCAGGTAAGTCTTTTAAAACTCCCACCTGTCTCTGTAAATTCCCTTGCATTGTGTTTAGTTTATTGAACTTAGTTTCTTCTAGAAATATTCCCTATCATTCAAGCAATATTCACCTAGATCATGTTCAAACATTTATCAGTTGTCTTATGCCTCACACTCAATATGACCAAGAAAAGAACAATGTCTGTAAGGAAGAAACTGTTTTGATTCATATAAAGGTAAAACACATATTTATTGATTGAACGAAATTGATAAGGTTATGAAATTATTTACAATAAACCTCTGATATAAACCCTTATGGTGACCCTTCAATATACACGACCATTAGAATTCATGTCCATTCATAGATAACTCTAATTATTTATTTATTAATATTTTTTAGTTAATTATCCTATTATTAATACTTGGATAATATAATTTATTACTATATATGTTTGCAACATTGTCACCCCATTTAAAGGAGCTTTCTCCTCAAATCTATACTAGATGATATTATCTTGATTCTGATTTTATTTTGAAGCAATGATTTGAGAATGTGATCATTGTCATGACAATTGATTCCTTTATCTTGATATGTATATGGAATTTTTTTTTTGTTGCAATTACTTATCCTTTATTTGTGATGCTTGTAATCTTCCCAATCCATATAACTTGTAATTATGTCCTTTGCATTTGAAGTCCATATACTGTTCTTGTAGGTTGGTGGTGTAGGTACCTAATTGCATTAGCTATTCTGTTCCTAAAACCATATCTACTCCTTTGAGAAATCGTGGAGTAACATTTGATTTGTAGATTCAAGTCTTATACATACCTTATGGTATTTCCATACTCCTTCCACATGTTGATCATCAATAGTTGGTGTTATGAGATCACAAGGTATAAAAAATATTAGGATCTTTTGTTATTTTGATATCCACTAAATTGTGTGTACTTCCATAATGTACTAAAATTGTGATGTTTTAATTCTTAATAGTTCCTTTAAGTTGGTTCTACATTTTCTTATTATGTCACAAGGAATAAGAGTTTTTCATCCTTAATTTTATCGTTATTTCTCAAATGGGGTGGAATCAATTATCGTATGAGTAACTAAGTTTCTTCCCTTTGGGTGGAAACTTTATTATGTATCACTGAGACTTTTTGTTTATAAGTTTGTTGGATGCATGTGTTTATCGCTATTGATTCCTAGGATGTGCTGTATTGAAATTAGAATTAGATGTATCTTCTTCGATAGAAACCTATACTCCTTCCCATATATAATTTTTCAGTGAGATGCATGATTGGATATATAGTTATGACCTTGGACCCATTTTTTGGCACATCAACAAGTGTTTTTTTTGTTTTTTGTTTTTGTCATTGTCGAATAAGATAATGGATGTGGATTCTTTTTTGTCTTGATATCTGTATGATTTGGAATTGTTACACTCATGTCTCGGTAACCACTTATCTCCATAATATTTGCATTGCATCTCTTTTTGTGGTAAATGACCCTTGCCAAATCTTGATTTGGATATCCCTTCTAGTTTATCTTCTGCTACCTTTTACTTACAAATTTCTACTTCCATGGTTGTAACATCATTCATTTTTAATTCCTTTTGGACATGTGGTTTAAGGCCTCCCAGGTAAGTTTCAAGTAATTTCTTTCTAGATAACCGAAATACTCGTGTGGTGAGAGATAATGCAATGAAGAACAATGTATCCATATATAGTGAGCAACGTGATGTTTATATTCATATTTTAGTTCTAAAATGGGCCTTCTAAGTGAAATAATCAAATAAGAGTTCTGAATTTTGGAGGAGAAAAATAAAAACTTATTTTTCTTATCGTATTTTTGAGATATCTCCTCATCTATTTACCCAAATTTCAAGTTTGAGAACTCGTTGGATGAAAAAATTAATTTCACATCCAATGCATATCCACATGGCATACGTTTGAGGAACCTACACCATGCAAAAAAAGAAATTCAATAAAAACATAATTTAATACCTAAAATACATTTTTTATTGATTTTTTTGTTTTTTGTGTTGTGGGTGTCTCAAAAGTGTGCAATGTGGGTATGTATTTGATGCATATTTGAATTCCACATCCAATGAGTTCCCAAGCTTGAAATTTGTTTAAACCGATAAGGAGATATGTCGAAAATACAATAAGAAAAAGTAGTATTTTGTTTTTTCCCTCCATTTTTTTTAGAAATTTGACCCCATGGTTGACATCATCATCTTAGATTCCATTATTTCTTATATAGTAAATTTTAATGGTACAATTTCGTTTTGTGGCTCATTTTTTTACCTAAAAATTCCCATAATGGTCCGGTTGGTTTTTGGTAATGATGTCTTTGAGGGTGTTGACTTCCTTTTCCAAATGTTTGATCTGGTTCTTCAGGTCCATCATGCTTCTGGTGACTGGTTGTGTGTACTTATATGAAATTTTGGTCTATAATTTGTTGATGTATTTGTAACTTCAGAAGATATTCTTATGTATATTATCATTGTATGTTATTGTACCCCCATTAGAGATGTGTTTGCCTCCTTGTAGGATGTCTTTATTGTGTCTAGACCTTGAGGTACAACCTCCGTTGTAAGTCGGGGAAATAGTCCCTAGTGTGACATCATGTAATATGTATTTGGAGTCTCTCTAGGAGAATTCGACCCTGTTAGTGAAACAGGTTGACCCAGTCATGTAAAATTCCAGTCACTTGATTAGTATATATAGGGAGGACCCCTCCCTCATTTATGCACACCTCACACTCACTCAAGTTTGCATGAGAGAGAGAGAGAGAGAGAGAGAGAGAGAGAGAGAGAGAGAAGGGAGGAGAGATAAATATATGCTTAATACTTCTTATTATTGGGATTGATAATCTTGTGACACAGTATTTGTGAATGTACTATTCTGAGGAAGTTTGTAGGTTTTTCTCCTTTATGGTTTCCCTAGTGAAAATATTTGTGCCTTGTGTATCTGTTATATCTTATGCATCTAGTTGTACCTTTTTTTTATTTCAGAAAAAATATACTAATTAAGCTAATAAGATCTATAAAAACTAACATGGTTTCAGAGTCTCTCTGAAAGAAAGAACCATGCAGCTGCAAAAGCTAAGGATTCCTAGCTCAAGGTGTTCTCTCTAAAGATCATCAAGAAAATAGGGATAGGATAAATCGCCTCGGTAGGGCACATCTTTTGGTGGAAGGAATTTCAGATTTGAAGAAGTTCCATTTTTTACATTTTCACTAGTGTCGGGAGAAACTAGGGCATTAAGTTTCAGAGGCTTCCCATCTAGGTATTCAAAAAGTGACCCTGCCAAGCAACTCACCTCAAGGAGGCACATCTTTTTGTGCAAACAAAATTCCCAAACTCCAAGTTTGTAAAATTAGGGTTTCTCTAACAAACCCTAGGTCATCGAGCTCTAGAACCAGGTCAGACACCTCAAATCGGTAAGATATAATTATTTTCTATTTCCATTGAGGTTCTCATTTGAAAATATGATTCATGATACTCAGCTTGAGGACAAGTTTGGAGGGGATGATAACTTCCTATCATCATGAATTACATAATCTCCCTAATCCTTGAAGAAAATGATTTGGATAAGTACATTAGTGAGGAGGTTCCAGAACTAGAGGGAGATGAGTGTAAGGATTATCATAAGATAAGCATGGCTAAGGACAAGAGAATCATTGCATATTCTATTAAGGATCACCTCATCCCCCATGTGTCTTCATTCAAAACATCGAAGGAAGTATATGATGCTTTGACAAAGATATTCAAAGGAAATAACTTCAACCATAAGATGAATTTGAGGAACTAGTTGAAGAATGTGAAGATACAGAACTCCGAGACTTTACAGTCTTACTTCAAAAGGTTTTCTCAAATCAAAGAACAACTTGAAGCGGTTAAAGAGAATGTCGAAGAAGGATAAATTGTAATGACTACCTTGAATGGAATCCCTAGATCATGGGACTCATTTATTCAAGTAATTTGTTCAAGAAGGAGGCTGATCTCTTTCAATAGACTCTGAGAAGAATGTGCATGAAAAGAATCTCGACTCATGACAAGATAAAACAATATGGGAGCAACTGAATATCAATCTCTCATAGTTCACTCCAAGAAGAACTTCAAGAAGAAGGAGAAGAAGGAGAACTTTCATCACAATAAGAAGAAGGACAAGAAACAAAAGAAGAACAAGGTATATCCTTCAAATGTTTGATGCTATACTTGTGATGAAAAGGGACACGTTGCAAGAGATTGTCACATCAGGAAAAGGAGATACCATGCTCATGTTGCTGAAGACGATAAACCAATAAGCAAAAGATTCATAAGAGAGAAGGATAATTCATATGAATAGTATGTGTTAATCTTAGTAGTTACTGAGACTATCTCACATGAAATAAATGTTTGGCTTGTGGATAGTGGAGCTTCTAAACACATAACGATATACAAGGAATCATTCGTTGATATGTATGAACATGAGTTACCTCACAAGATGAAACTTGGGGATTATTACCAATACCCCATAAAAGGGAGTGACTCTAGGAAATCCTTAAAGAGGAAGGATGTGCTATATGTTCAAGGATTGAATAAGTGTATTATTTGCATCTCCACACTAGATGAAAAGGGAATTAGATTTTCATTTGTCGATGGCCATGTTCTAATGTGACCCAGAGGGAAGAAAATAGAGGATGAAACAGTGATTGGAGAAGAATATGGAGGCTTGTAAAAGCTAAAGGGAAATCCTGAACAAGCATTGTTTCATGAGTCAATTGAACCAAGTGAAATATGGAACAGAAGGCTTGCACATGTGCACTACAAAGCTCTACTGATGGCAAGAAAAGAAGTCTCTAGAATGCCAGAGATCCAGAAAAAGCATGAATGCATTTGCAAAGGATGCGGACAAGGAAAGAATGCAAAGAAGACATTTACCAGCAGTGAGAGCAAGGCCAAAGGAATACTGGAGACAGTACACTCGAATGTATGTGGACCCATGTCTTCTAGCGCATTAAGCGGGTATGTGTACTATGTTTACTTTATATATGATTTCTCATGTAAGAATTGGATATATTTCTTGAAAGGGAAAAATGATTTTTTCAGTAATTTCAAGGAATCTAAAGCCTTGATAGAGAACCAAACTGATAGGAAAATCAAGACTCTACGATCATATAATGGCATAGAATTCACCTCGGAATAATTCAAAGAACTCTGCAGAGAGTCCAAGATTAAGAGGGAGTTGAGTACTCCATACAATACTCAGAACAATGGGGTTGCAGAATGAAATAATTGAACCATCATGGAAGCAACAAAAGAAATGATGCATGACCAGGATCTTCCTATGCACCTTTGGGTGGAGGTAGAAAGGACAACTGTGTATGTACAAAACTGTACTCCTCATAGATTACTTGAAAACAAGAATCCTGAAGAGGATTTATCAAGAGAGAAACCAGAAGTCAACCATCTAAGAATATTTGGATGCCTAGTGTACATACATATCCTAAAGGAGAAAATGACGAAGCTCAATCCTTCTTGGAAGAATGGTATATTCATAGGATACAGTGATACATCAAAGGCCTACTGAATATACTTCCTAGGATTCAAGAAAATAGACATCAATAGAGATGTAGCATTTGATGAAGAATAAACATACTTCAAATCTAGGAGGACATGTATTCAAGAGGTCGAGGAACCTGAAGATATGAGAGCTCTAGATATGGAAATTAGAGAAGCAATTCCAGAAGACCATGAAGATCATGACATGGAAAAACCACAAGAGCTGGTAGAGACAATCATTGATAAGGAATCCCACAAGAGGAAACCATGATGGGAACAAGAGCTCATACGAGAAGAAAAAAGGTATGGTTCTATAGAAGGAATATATAGAGATAGAAAAAGGGCAAAGCCCTACAATAGATATGTGGCCCTCCTATGTGACATCATTGACATATAACCTTCAACCTATGAATAGAATGCAGAAAAGAAATAATGGAAGGATGTGTGAAAATATGATTCACACCAAGATCTAGGAGCTAAAGGAATCCTCACATATCAATATATTCACAAATTATGTAGAAAAATAGTGAAAAGAGAAAAATTAACACATAGGAATAGTGCCCATAACTGAGTTTATTATCACTGTCAAGTATGTAAATATTCCTGGAATATCATTATTATATAGGATAAAATCATTATCCTTTGGAGGCAAATTGGATGCATACATGTGACAGGCTTAGATTGGACCTCAAAACCCCCATAGGTGGATCAATGAGCTCCTTAACCACCTAAAATGGTCACGAATTATGTGGGAACATGGATGTAGAATTATAGGATATAAAAAAAGGTAGGGTAGGCATGCTGGAGTGCAGGGGTAAGTGGGAGTGGCTCTGGGTAGCCATAAATGGTACAAAAGAGCCAAAAACACCGAAATACCATACATGGGTGCCTTTGGTCAACTAGTTTCCATGTTTTATGGAGTGGGAGCACAAAAAGGACTAAAAATTCATGAATGAGGGCACATGTGTAACCAAAATGATCAATTTTGGGTGCCTGGGTGCATTAATGAGTCCAAAACACCAAAAGGACCTTGCTTGACCAACACAACCTAGTTTTGTACCATATAGCGTAAGTATAAAACAAATGAAAATTTGTCTTAGGCGTATGAACATTGTACTAAGGTAGTAAAATTATCTAACACCCCCCTTAAGCCTGAATTAGTGTAAATACATCACAATATTGATGCATTGGCAACTAAGGCTCAAGTCACCTCTTACACCAATTTATTTGGATATATAACCAAGGTAAGGAGGAAAACCTCATGGGAACAAAACATCCCCTGAAAAATGGACATGGAGATAAATATAATAGTGAATATAAGTAATAAATATGTCTCACCCACTCCAAGGAGTGACCTCATATAGGTGGATGTCTTCTCTGTGAATTTCTGGGTGAAGATGTGAGCAGTTTTCTCTATAGACGGGAAATATTGTAATGATATCACCTGCTCATGCACCAAGCTCCTGATGTAGTGCATGTGTATCTATATGTTCTTAGTCCTTTGTCTCTATACTTTAGCAGTATAAATATTTATTTCAATTTTATTATCACACCAAATTACTATGGGTGAATCAAATGCTAAACCAAGTTCTCCAAGAATACCTTGCAACCACACACATTGTGTAGTTGCATTCATTGCTCCTTTGTAATCAACCTCAGCTGATGAAAGGTATATAGTGTGTTGTTTATTACTTTACCAGCATGTGAGACCACGTGAAAGCATGAATTCCTTTCAAGGAATCTCCATCCCAACCACTATTAGTAAATCTAACTAGTTTTAGTGGAGAACTAGAAGCATAGTGTACCCTGAAGTGTTTGGTTCCTTGCAGATAATGCAAGATCCTTTTTGAATAATTCCAATGGATATCATAAGGCTCCTACATATATTTTGCAACAACACCAACTGCATAGTATAAATAAGGTGAGAGTGTGTGAGATACAACAAGCTCCCAACTAGTTGCATATACAATGTGTTGTCCACCAATGGAGATGAAACAAATTCACCTAGTTTCACTCCTGAAAGGAATGGGAACTTGGTTGCCTTAAATTAAGCCATATTTAAATTCAATAATAGGTATATAACATACTTTTATTTTTTTACGTTGATCTGTGGTCTATATTTCTCAATCTTGAAACCAAGAAATAGTTTCAACAATCCAAGGTCAGTCATAGAATACTCACTATGCAAAGAGGACTTTATTGAACCTATATCATCAATGCAAATCCATGTGATCAAAATATCATCAAAATACAACAATATGAACTGAAATAAATTACCAACATGCTTAAAATATACAATAGGATCGTATTTTCATTTCCCAAATTCTAGTGAAAGAAGGAAGTTGTCCATCTTGGAATACCAAGCCCTAGGGGCTTTCTTGAGGCCATAGAGAGCCTTCTTCAACCTACATAGAAGTGAAGAATCATGAATGAAAAAATTAGGCTGATTCATACAAATATCCTCATGAATATCACCATGAATAAAATCGTTCTTAACATCCATGTAGTGAACCTCCCATCGCTTAGATGCAATAATGGCCAAAACTAGCTTGATTGATTCCATCTTTGCAACCGGTGTGAATGTCTTTGTATAGTCCACTCCTTGGATTTGATAAAATAATTTGGAAAATAAACTATCCTTTTAATTTATATATGAACCATATTCAGACACTTTGGTCCTCTATACCCACTTACGTTGCACTAGTTTCCTCTTGGAAGGTAGAGGAACCAACTCCCAAGTTTCATTGTCTTGCAAAGACTTTAACTCTTCTTCCATGGTTATTTTCCAAATTAGGTAAAGTGATTCTTATTGATATATAATAGGATAATATACAACCATCATAAATCATCTCTCTTAAATATTCAATTTACAAATAGAGAAATCATTGTGAAATTGAGATCTAGTCTTCCTAGAGTTTATTGGATCTCCAACAATATCACCGACTGCTTGTATGGTTTTTTCAGACCAATTTGGCCTTATGGGTGAGTAATTATATGAATTCATGTCATAATAATCACCATAAGCATCAGAATCATAAAAATAATAGAAATTATCATCACTTACATCATCATTGATAGAGGATGTGAGCATTCCCCCTTGACTAGTTCGATCTCCTCCATGGGCTCTTCTTCGAACTGTACACTCCTTTCAATGAATGTTTTATGAGACGAGGGATCAAATATATTTTATCACTTTGAATATTAAGCATAAAAAATCATAATGGACTCCTTTCTTTCAGGTTGCAAGTCCTTTCTCTTCTCAGGAGGAATTCTAGCCCAAGCTTTTGAGCCAAAAAACCTGAAATGAAAAACATTGGGATTATGACCACTCCAAGCCTCAAATAGAGTTTTTCCTTCAAATTATATGTGTGGAGATATTTTCTAAACATATGAATCACAATTCATGGTTTCATCCCATATATTATGTGACAAATCCTTTTCCTCCATCATGCATGTTGCCATCTCTTTCAGAGCTCTATTCTTGCGCTTTGCAACACCATTTTGTTCTGGTGTGCAAGGAACACAATGCTACATATGAATGCCACTTTCATGAAATTGATGCTATAAGTAATTTTTTACATAATCCTTACCATTTTCATTTAGAAGAACCTTAATGTTATTCCCACTTGTGTTCTCAACTAAAGCCTTGAATACTTTGAAAGTATCAAAGAATTCTGATTTTTGTTTGAGAAATACACCCAACAGAACCTTGCGAAATCATCTATGAAAGTCAACACATACCATGAATTACAATATGAGGGTGTGGGAAGAGGCCCTATAATATATTAATGGATCATATAAATTACTTGGACAACCATCCTTTCCTTCCCTTTGTTATATTTTCATTCAACATGTTTCCTCACTATGCACCCTTTGCAAGTGCCTTTGGAAAACTTGATGGTAGGAAGCCCTTCAACCATGCTATCCTTGCTTAGTGTTTGGAGGTACCTTTATTTGAGGTGTCCATACCTATCATGCCAAAAATTTATGGTCTCATTGGCTTGTGACATGAGTGCATTCCCTTGGGACTATAGGAGTAAGTGAGAGAACTTATACATCCTCGAATCATGGTCAACAAAATCCACTGCAACAACTTGACCTGTAGAGATTTCTGATATCTCCACATCACCTTGAGTAAATGTTACTCTCTTGGCTGTACCTGTGTGTGTGTCATTTTATATACAAAGAGTAGGTTCACTGTAATATAAAGCACATACAACACATTATTTAAGTACCCATCTTCTAGATCAATCCTTCCAATCCCTTTGGCTTGAATCTTTGAGTCATCACTGATGAGAATAGATGGACCATTGTAAGGATGTATGGATGAGAAGGAATCTTGCATGGAATCCATGTTCCTTGAGGAACCTGAATCTATGATAGAGGATGAATATCCTGAAGACACAACAACCAAAGCATGGCATCTATCCTTGTTCTTTGAGCTTGAACTTCTCTCTTTCTTCCTTGAGATTTCTGGAAATGGTATGTTGTTCTTCTCAAGGAGTTTCACCATCATGTCAATGGTTTTCTTCATGCATGCACTCTCTGGATTCCAACCTTTGTGACAATAAGTGCATTTTTTCTTTTCTTTCTTATTCTTCTCTTTTTCCTTGTTAGGATTTGAACCCCCATCTGAATATTTGGGCTTGTAGTGCTTCTTCTTCTCTTGTTGCTTCAAATCTTTTGCTTTCTTCTTGCCTTTGGATTGAAGAGAAACTCTTGAAGCAAGGGAGTGATCCTTGGTGGATTTGATGGGACCCATTTTCACCAAATTGTCTTGTTCTTGAGTCAAAGACTCCATGAATTCTTTTAGTGAAGGAATTCTTCAATTTCAAGCTGTCAGCTTGCCTGAGTGGAATGTGGAGACAAATGCTGAGTACTCAAGGCCTAGCTTCGAAAGAATGGAAAAGATCAGATTCTCCTCCTTCTTTTCAATGCCACATTGTTTTCGTTGAAGGATCAACGATTTGAACTTTGTGAAGAAATCCTGGATCGCCTCAAAGTGAGTTGGGCTCAATGAGATCAACTCATTTTTGAGTTGGTGTCCTCTCATCTCATAATTCTTCCCAAACAATGACTTGAGCTTGATCCAGACTTCATTGGGTGTAGTAATATTGTCTACATGGGAGAGAAGATCTCTTAAGCTACTGAGATAAAGAATACTGAATGCCTCATCCAATCTGTTGAATTACTTCGATTTTTCCACAACAGAGGTAGGTTCGTTCTCAGTCCCCATGGTGACTCTATAAAGGAATTTAGACCTTAGCTAGATCACCATTTTGGAATTCCATTCAAAATAGTTGAATGGGGTAAGCAATACATCATTCTGCTCCATTTTTACTTGCACACTGAGTGGCAAAAACGTTGGAACTACCTGCAATGCAAACACTCCAATTTTTATGGAATAAACCATAGATTTCAAATAAAACACTCTGGATTTGATTTGCAGCTCCAAAGATATCTGATACCATGTGAAAATATGATTCACAACAATATATATGAGCTAAAGGAATCCTCACAACTCAAGATATTCACAAATTATACAGAAAACAATGAAAAGAGAAAAATTAACACATAGGAATGGATACAATAACTGAGTTTATTATCACTCTCGAGTATGTAAATATTATTGGAACATAATTATTATACAATAGGAAAACATTGTTATCCTTCGGAGGAAAATTGGATGCATACATGTGGCACAATTGTATTGGACCTCAAACCCCCCCTAAGTGGACCAATGAGCTCCCTAACCACCCCAAATGGTCATGAATTCCTATGGGAAGATGGATGGATAATGCTAGGACATAAATGAAGGTAGGGTAGGTGTGGCAGAGTGCATGCGTGAGTGGGAGTGGCTCTAGGTAGTAATAAATGGTCCAAAAGAGCCAACAACAACCAAATACCGTGCATGGGCACCTTTGGTCAACCAATTTCCCTGTTTTATGGAGTGGGAGTGCACCAAGAACTAAAAGGTCATAAATGAGGGTGCATGTGTAAACAGAATGATCAAATATGGGTGCATGGGCTCATTAATGAATCCAAAACACCAAAAGGACCTTGCTTGACCAACACAACCTAGTTTTGGACCATATAACATAAGTATAAAACAAATGAAAATGTGTCTTAGGTGTATGACCAAGGTACTAAGGTGGTATAACGATCTAATGGGATGCTATTATCGAGGAGTATAAATTGATAATGAATAGTGATGTATGGGAGATAGTTATGAGATCAGAAAAGAAGTCTGTCATGACTTTGAAGTGGATCTATAATATCAAGCATGTTGCAGATGGCAGCATCAAGAAATACAAGGCAAGGTTCATAGCACGAGGCTTCTCACAGAAAGAATACATAGACCATGAAGAGACATTTACACCCATGGTGAGGTACACTTACATTAGGACCATACTTTCATTGGAAACAATTATTAAATGGAAAATACACCAGATGGATGTCAAGACAACTTTCTTCAATGGTGTAGAGGAGGAAGTGTACATGTAAAAACCACTAGGATTCTAGACACATGACAAGAATAACCATGTGTGCAAATTGAATAAGGATTTGTATGGATTGAAAAAAGAACCAAGGACATGGTATGATAGCATCGATAGCTTCCTAAGGAGTCTAGGATTTACCAAGAGTAAAGAGGATTCCAACCTTTACTTCAAGGTTGAAGACAAAATACCAGTGATGCTCCTGCTATATGTCGATGACTTGCTTCTGACAGGTGAAGAGGAACTCATTAAATATGAAAGGCAGAGACTTTCTACAGAGTTCGAGATGAAATACCTAGGTATGATGCGCTACTTATTAGGAATGTAGGCATGGCAGAGTGCAGTTGGGATATTCCTTGGTTAAGGAAAGTATGCAGTGAATATTCTAAAGAAATTCAGAATCTTGGAATGCAAGGAAATAGCCACACCTATGGAATCTAACTTAAATATTTTGAGTGATGCTTCATTCGATATGGTTGATTCATGATGTATCATTAAATGATTGCCTCATTGATGTACCTAACGAATATGAGGCCAAACATATGCTTTGCAGTGAACACCCTGATCCAGTTCTTGATGGATCCGAGACATGTTCACATGATAGCTGCAAAGAATGTATTGAGGTACCTAAACAATACAGTGGATCATGGGATGAAATATGATGTGAATCAGAATATTAACCTACATGGTTATGTTGATTCAGATTGAGCAGGTACCGCCACTGACAGGAAGAGCACCTCAGGTTTCTCCTTCAGTTTAGGATCTAGCATGATCTTCAGGTTGAACAGGAAGCAACCATGCATGGAACTGAGTGCAACTGAGGTAGAGTATGTTTCCTCTTGCTCGACTAGTTGTGAGGAAGTGTGGATATGAAATCTACTGTCTGACTTGTTTGATCTTTAGTTGGATGTGACTTGTATCTTCTGTGAAAATCAGAGTTGCGTGAATCTGTCAGAAAACCTTGTGTTCCATGACAAGTCGAAGCACATTGAGATAAAGTTCCACTATTGTTGGGATAGTGGGAAGACCCATGCTTTATGCCATTAACTTCGCACCAACAAAAGACCCACAGTGTTGGCCCTTTCGGCAACAACCTGCGAACAGGTTGCATTCTCACCCGAAACAGTGATGGGGTACCGTAGAATCAGGTTTCTTCAAGCAGAAGAGGGATGTTACTGTACCTTATCTTCTAACAATTATAATCATAAAATGCAGAGCTTTAATAGTTACTTATTTAGCTTCACGGTTAGATAAACAAACAGTGCCTTGCTTAACCCTTTACTGGGAGTTCCAGCGAAGTTAGTATTTAGCAGTGATCTTACTTATCAGATATATATTTATCAATGCATAAAAGAACATAACAACAACACAACAAAAACCACAACACACGATATAATGTGGTTCACCCCCAATTTAGGGGTTACATCCACAGAACTGTGTTTTATTCAACTCTTTACAAAAACCACAGTTCTGATCTGTGCAATTAGCTGTAGATCCCTTCAAGTCCTCAAAGCCGTGCACACAGCTGCAGGCCTCTGCACACACAGCTACAAATTTCCTTTATCAACCAAAACCCTCTACACACACAGCCGTAAAGGTCGTCCACGCACACAGCTGGGACTTAACCTTCTTACAAACAAGCCTTAGCTTCGCATTAATTCATCTTACATCAAAATCCTAAACTGACTTCTTTACAAGAGTGCTTATTTATAGTGCACTTATTACAAAACCATGGGCTTAAACCATGGCCACCCCAAACCCTAAACCCTGGACTTAAACCATGGGTTTATTACAAAAAGAGGACTTCAACTCAACCTCGACACCCCTAAGACTATTTTGAGTCGTAACTCCACTTACAAACTCGCATATAAATGGTGGATTTTGCAAAATTAGGGACCGTTAAGGTGCGCGTCCGAATAGGCCCCTAAGACTCACTAGTGGCCCGTCCTGGGACACTCTTCTGCTCTTCTGGTAGACAAACTTTGTCAACGAAGATAGTGAATTGCTTGTTGAGACCACGCATGATATTGTCAGCTGCTTGCTCCTTTTCGACCAACTCTTGCAATACTGCGGTTGATGCTTCGCTGGTCTTTTTCTTCGCAAATGCATTATATTCCTTCAAAACTTTGAGTTGGGTGTCCACAGCAGTACTCAACTCGAAAGCTTCGCTGATAAGTGGCTGCATAGAATTTTCCACTTCTGTTGCTTTTTCTCTACACGACTCAATTTCCTGCTGGAGTTCATTGCTTCGCTTTACCTTGAGCATTTTCTCCATAGGCAGCAGAGTCTTAATTTCTGCTTTTACTGTATCCAACTCTATCTATCGTTGCCTGATGGTTTCTTTCAGCTCTCCGATGTCTGGATGTTACTGCAGGGTGGTCCATGCCTCAACACTGTCTTCTAGCAGCTTTGATGGGATGCTCACAGTATCCAAAAATTTTGCTGCGGAGGCTTGAATGTCTAGTCGGTGTTGCTCCCTGACCTCTGGTGGGCTCTCCGGGGTGATGCAGAGTTGAAGCTCCAAAATCTGAGCCTCATGTTCTACTTTGAGCTTCTCTATTTCACTGCGAGACTGTTGTGCGTAGTCTTTTAGTTTGGTGATTCTTTGCTCCAGTTCTTCCTCATTATGGATGTCAAAGTCAGGAAGACTTCAACATGCCTCCTCCAATACTCGTGCCAACATGACCTACCTACGTTCTGCATCGCTCTTCCTTTGCTTCGCTTCCTCCAACTGTGCTGCGAGGCTATCATTTTGCTTCCTGATATTTTCTAATAGTATTTGTGAGTGGTGGTCTCAGGCTTGGATTTCCTTCACGATGGCTGACTGACAAAGATGTAATTCCATCATGGACATCTTAGTGTAATCTATTCCAATTATCATGCTCATCTCCGCGCAAGATGCTGCGTCGGTTATGATGAGCGTGGCACTTGAGAGTTGTCCCCGGTGTTCTCTAACCGGCCATTGTCTTGTGTCTGGCTGCGTAGGTACTGGGGCACTACTTGCTGCAGCGCCCGTCGCTGATTTTTCTGCCAACTGCTTCAGCTCCGAGATTTGCTTTGTTACACTGGTGATGGCATCAAGATGCGTTCCTGCAAACTCTGACCATTTCTTGGTGAGAACTTTTGTGGATTTCGACAGAGCCTGATTAAGCTCTTCACTGGTAAGGGTAGGCTCTTCGTCGATATTCTTGTCTTTTGACGCTTTCATTTTCTTGTGGGACTGAAGTTTGGTCACTTCTTCCACCTCTGGTGACTTGTGCTTATCTGGCCAATTAGGGTCTGAGATAGTTTTGACCGACTCCTCCTCTTCGTCTCCTTCATCTCTGCTATCTCCACCCTGGTCGGTTTCACTCTGCTGTGACTCAGTTTGCTCTTCGCTGTCCTCTGGGGGATCTTGCTGCTACGTCTGACTAGGGCCAGTGCCCACAATTGTGACCAGAGGGATTGGGATGCTGGGCTTTCTTCCTTCTTCCTTCAGCCATTCAGCCGGCCACTGTTGAATTACCGCGAGGATGTCATCTTTGGTCACCACATATGGCAACTTCCAGCATGCCTTCTTTTGATCTGCGTGGGCCTGGATAAAGACATTGTGCATATCGGCCCTGAAGTTGGCCAATCCCTCATATTGAGAGAATAGCTCATTACTGAGCCGCGGGGTCTTGACAATCTCATATGAGATACTCATGGCGTAAAAGGCGAACACAATGTTCGTCATCTACTGGGATTCTTTGTCCTGTGACACCCAGAGTGATGTGTACCTCGCTGCACCTAACATGCTTGGAGGTACATCAATAAAATGCACCTCAGTGGGCTCTTTCCACCCGATCAAGGAAATAAGTACGATCAGCCATGAATAGTGAAAGGGTCTACCTTTTTCTTGTGCATCACGGGCATATTCAAGAAATTCCTTAGCAATGTATGCTGCCCAGTTGTAAATGTAGCCTTCCACACAGTTCACAACAATACTTACAATCAGGGCAGGCACTTCATATGGTCTTCACTTCCTCATCAATTTGCAGGCTAAGAGTTCAGCTGCGAAGTAGATGTTGTGATGCTGAATGGCCGAGGTTTGATACCCTCGCTTCCCTTTTGTCAGCCCGAAGCATTCCTTCATGCTATGTGCAAGCTTCATATATTCATGCTTTCCCAAAAACTCAATGCTAGGGTCAGGTCCTTCCTTTGACAGGCCTGTAATCTGGTGAATGAGTTCTTTATTGATAGCAATTTTCTAGTTTCCGATCCATAGATACCCATCGTGTACCAATTCCAATAATTGTTTGACCACCACGGTTACCTGTGTGCTGCGTCCAAAGTGGGGCACATCGAGCATCTTCAACAAACCAGCTTTGTCTAAGCCAACAGCCCACTGTTTTACTTCTAATAATGTCGTGCTAGTCTCTTGATAGAGGACAGAGTGTAAGTATGTCCCAGGTGTGAACTGTGGGAATTTCCCATGATCATTTGTATCGTGGTCGGCATACTTGAGCCGGTCTATTTTCTCTATCATTGTCCCGACCAGCTGCACACCTGGTGGCAGTGAAGGGGTGCATAATGTGAACTTCTTCGTCCGCTGAGGGAGCTGGACTCCTGGTCGAACTGGCGGAAGATATGGTGGACGCTGCGGTGCAATGTTTTCATCTTCTTCAAACGAGACCTCTGCTGAGCTGAACGGATTCATTTGGGGATCCTCTGGTGTTTTCCCTGATTACTGGTGTCTGTCTTCGTTCCGCTTCGAATGAACTTCAGGTTTAAATTTTTTTTTCTGGTAGAGCATGTCTGCATTGGCTGGGTCGGTGCCGCGGGAGTCTCTTCACGGTTTGCAGATGCAGGTGGGTGGCTGAAGAGGTGTGGTAGACGCTCCTATTCAAATTATCTCACTAACGTCTGAAACTCGCTATCAGCTGACATGGGTGCAATTGTAAAACTCAAGAAATTGAAAAATGTGAACATCGCGGGTGTGGGTGTCTTCTTATAGAATCTATCCGCGAAATATGTCATAACTGTGCATTGATGGCACCAAATATGACAGAGATCTTGGCCAAATGGCAGTATATTTTCCAAGATCTCATTAATATAGGCAGTAAATACGGGTAGCATACCGGTGCTGCCAATTTTGATTTCTTCCAACGGTCGTATTTTAATCTTCGACACATCTTTCCTTCTTCGGCACAAGCAATGACTCTGGCTGCGCCCTAATAAGGACATTCGACACCTCTGGACACCATCTGCGACATGGAGTCGAGCTTCTACCCATGACAAAATGTCATCCACAGCTTCAATGATTCCTTTTATTTCAAGGAACTTTATTAGACATAAGTCGCGATACTCACGGAGAAGTTGGGTCGCTTTGCTTACCGTGTCTTCATCCCAATAATCTCCACTGGTAGCATACTTAGGCTGGTCTTGTGATCCAATGTTGACTGTCCACGTCTTCAGAGGTTGAGTCACTTCAGGGGCTTCGACTACTGGTCCTTGTATGCCGCAGTGTCCTTCTGACTCAGGAATATAGATATTGCACGGATCAGCATCCTCGTCAATTGCGAGGTTATAACATTCCACTGCATTGGCTTCTTGTGCCGTCTAATCAGGTTGGTATTCTGCTATTTCTTGATCATCAAATACTTTAGTATGGATCAACCTAATGGCTGCATCCAAAGCAGGAGAAACCTCATTAATATAAAATGTCAGCACAAAACTATCAACAAGACAATCCCATCTTACAGTACCGTGGCGAAGCTCGACCTCCGCGTACCTTTTCTATTGGTTCCAGAGTATGCACAAACCTATGTACCCATTCTTCACGAGGTACATGCTTTCATGCCTCATAGCATTGCTCCAAATGTCCCTGAGGACTAGTCTAACCATTAAACTTGCTTTGCACCTCCTGAGGGTGGTCCTTGAATCTTAGGTAAAGGGACTTCTGGCACGCTTCCAAACTATGAATGTACTTTTTGTGACCATTCGACCATCTAGCTGCTATGGCTCTGAATGCTGAATCCAGAGTCTCCATTTTCTATGAGTCTGGTACCTGTTCTGAGAATTGCACAATAAACTGTTCTGGGTCTGTCGAACCATCAAAAACAGGTAAGGTTCGTGTCTGTGAGCCAAGCCATCTGAGAGACTTGGTAATTCTGGAACATCTATGTCCATGCAGCTCATAAAGTCTGTTCTGCCAGTTTTCTAACCCATCATCTGAATCAGTCATGTAGGAGCTGTCACACTGCCAATCCATGATACCTTCGGCAGTAGGATCAACATAATATTATTCCTTAGCTGTGATATTATAGATGTGGTCCAACACATCCTGGTCTTCATCTCTTACTGGCTCTATGTATCTCCCCCCTTGAGAAGGATCCAATGGGACTATGAATCTCAGTCCTTTCCCTTCGAAAGTAATCTGTCTCTTCTTAAGGTTAATGACTGCATCATTGTCTAATGTCCACGCAATACCTAGCAATGCTGGATAGGGGTTGCTGTCGTCAATGATGTCAATAACTTCGAAGTCTGCTACAGTACAGATGCCATCAATATCTAATGGGACCTTGGGGAATCGTCCTAGGGGCACAATATTCTACTGATTGGCTAATCTCAACTGTATAGGGGACCAATCAAGGGTAGGTTTTCCGATTTGTTCCCAGGTTTGCTTAGTTAAGACATTTACTTCTGATCCTAGGTCCAAGATAACATCAGTCATATCATACTCTCCTATCTGAGCATTCAATCTCATTTCCCTGCCAGTTCTCTTGACTCTATTAACAACTTTTTCCTGACCAGGACTTTGCTGAGGTTCGCAAGAAGCAATAACTTTCTGCAACTCACTTAAAGCATTTTGATTTCTTAAGAGCTTCAGACAACTCTGTAAAAAGGAGGATAGTCTACTTACTTTGTCTGTCGAATCTTATTGCATCTGTGACTGCTGTTGATGTTGTTGCGCAGGTGCTACTGGTGTTCTAAGAGCAGCAAAATCTCTCTTGGCTTCCATGAATGTCTCTTTTTCTCTTTCAATATCAAAGTCTGGGAATTTCACTTGGGCCTTACGAACCCAAGCCTCATCAGGCTGTTTCTCCTTATTCTGTACTTCCGTCATAGCGCCACTCCTGGTAACAACATTAATGGCTAGGGAAGGTCTTTTCTCGATGGAAATCATCTGAATATTCTGAGTAGGGGCACTGTTTCTTTCCTGAATCTTCGCTATCAACTATGAGCACTACTCAATCACATGATCTACCACTCGGCAATACCGACATGTCGTAGTTGGGTTTTGACATTCTCTCGCTAGATTCCTGCCCTGGTTACAGTTGTAACACACAACCTGGCCTCTTCCTATTTCGGCCATACCACCTTGCCCACGACCTCCAAAAGCACCTCTACCTGATGCACCACCGCAGTAGCCATAGCCATCATTGCTCTGTCCCTCATTTTGTACCCGATAAGCATCGTAAGTTCGTTCTCTCATGAGGTCGAAGCTGCGACACTCATCTTCATTGTGTCCCACGGACTTATAGAATTTACAATAGGGGTTCTTAGGTACTTTCCCATACCTCTGTAGCAGATAGCAGTATTCAGGTTGATGCTGAACTATTGTTATGCAGAGCTCACAATATAGGACTTGTGGGTTAAATGGGTTTGGCACACCAGTATTCAGGTAATTTCTTACCACAGGACACTATTCCTTGGCATGACCTTCTGTCCAACATTGTGTGCACCAAACCTCTTCACGACCGGTTTTTCCTTTCTTCATATCATGAAGCTCTAGAGCCATCACTGCCAACTGCACTTGGATTTGAGTAATACCAGAATTATCTTTGACAGGAGCGGTTTCAAGCTTCATCGCGATTTCCAGAGCCTCCTGCTGGTCAGCAACCTTCTGTTGCATGAGTGGAGTTCTGATATGCGGTAGCAATGCTGCAATGAACCATTCCTTGTGCTGCGCAGGTCCAATGGTGAAACTGACTTGGTCTAGCAGAAATTTGAACCTTTGATCAAAGTCCCACACTGATTCATCGCACCTTTGCTGAATCTCTTTCAATTCAGTGATACACTGTGACTCTGATTTCGGCTTCTTAAATTCCTTTATCATTGCTGCTTTTATATCAGCCAAGACATGGTTCTAAGTGTTGGAAAACTTCATGAACCAGGTCAAAGCGCGGTCTCTGAAAGAAGTAACCAGCTGCGCTCTTTTTGTATCTTGATCCGTAATAGTCTTAGCATTCCACACTGCTTCGCATAAAAACCAGAACTGTTTTGGATCCTTTGATCTAGTTCCTTTGAAAACAGGGAGCTTAATATCATCATGCATGTGGGCCATAGTGTATCTAGTGGGGGTTGGAGGGGAACTGGAAGTAGGCAGGGGGTGACTTACTGGGGTAGACTGACCTGCGACAGGAATACTCAAGCTAGGGTTACTTTCAGACTGCGACGGGTTCTTAGGGATAATAGGTCTGCGGTGCGGGGTTACTGGAGGGTTTCCAACAGAAGGAGTTTCTTCGGGTTCTGAATCTGTAGGATTTACAGGGGAATACCCGGTATGCTGAACCTAGGAATAGGATCCAAAATCTCTCTTGTACCTTTTGCCACTTCGCAGCAAACCACTTTGCTCATCGAAGGTATTTTCACTTGCAAACATAGGTTAGTAATACTAAATCTAACAGTCTGATTCAATGAGCAATATACCTTTTTTAGCTAATAGCATTTTAATTCTCAAACTAAATGAATTCAAAAACTTACCCCTTGGTCCTTTGAAAAACTGCCGCTCGGCTTCGCTAAAGGAAGTACTCGTGTCAACGACGAACTCCGTCACAAATGCTTCAAGGGTTCGCGTTGTCCAGAAATTAACAGCGCGGGATATCTTGTTGTTCACCCTTTTCAGTATATTAATTCTTGCGGGGGTCCAATAAGGAAACTGACGTTCTTGGAAGTTCGTCCTTCTCTCTGTTAACCTGGATAACCATTGGTGCAACTCTATGTGGATACTACTAAAGAAAATTTCATAAACATCACAGAAAACATACCTTTGTAAAAATTCGTTTGCACTACGACGCGGATCTTTGTTCTCTTGCTCAGCGAATTTCAGATAAGTCTCATCAACCCAATCACCGATTTCCTTCACAGAGGGTCTCCAGAACATAGCCCTCGAGGTACGATGTAAACCCCTCTTGAGCAGATACCGAGTTCAACCGGCAACGGAACCAATTTGTTGGGCTAGTGGGTAGACCCGGGCTTTATACCATTAAATTTGCACCAACAAAAGATCCACAGTGTTGGCCCTTTCGGCAACAACCTGCGAACAGGTTGCAGTCTCACTCGAAACAACTATGGGGTGCCGCAGAATTAGGTTTCCGCAAGTAGAAGAGGGATATTACTGTACCTTAGCTTCTAACAATTATAATCATAAAATGCAGAGCTTTAATAGTTACTTATTTAGCTTCGCGGTTAGATAAACAAACAGTGCCTTCCTTAACCCTTTACTGGGAATTCCAGCGAAGTTAGTATTTAGCAGTGATCTTACTTATCAGATATATATTTATCAATGCATAAAAGAACATAACAACAACACAACAAAAACCACAACACACGATATAACGTGGTTCACCCCTAGTTTAGGGGTTATGTCCACATAACTGTGTTTTATTCAACTCTTTACAAAAACCATAGTTCTAATTTGCGCACTCAGCTGCAGATCCCTTCAAGTCCTCAAAGCCGTGCACACAGCTGCAGGCCTCTGCACAAACAGCTGCATATTTCATTTATCAACCAAAACCCTTTGCACACACAGCTGCAGAGGTCGTCGACGCACACAGCTGGGACTTAACCTTCTTACAAACAAGCCTTAGCTTCGCATTAATTCATCTTACATCAAAATCCTAAACTGACTTCTTTACAAGAGTGCTTATTTATAGTGCACTTATTACAAAACCATGGGCTTAAACCATGGGCACCCCGAACCCTAAACCCTGGACTTAAACCATGGGTTTATTACAAAAAGAGTACTTTGACTCAACCCCGACACCCCTAAGACTATTTTGAGTTGTAACTCCGCTTACAAACTCCCATATAAACCGTGGAGTTACCAAAATTAGGGACCGTTAAGGTGCACGTCCCAACAACTATATCAGGGTATGGTGTAGAGAGGAGTAGTGAAGCTCAAGTACATGGAAAACAATGAGTAGATAACTGATGTATTGACCAAGCCTCTAGTGAGATTGAACTTCTAGTACTTCAGAGAAAGACTTGGTGTGATCTGGATCAAGATCCCTTGGAATAGGGAGTGATGTGTTCTAGCATAGCTAGAGAGATAGGTTGTCTGAGCATAAAATCTAGGTTTCTTAGATGTAATTAGTCCTGTAGGTTGTCCTTGGATGTAATCAGTCCTAATATGATTCTATGCTAGAAATAGTGGATGCATAATATCTCACATGGGAAATGAGACAGGTTGTCTGAGCGGGAAAAATCCTGGTGAAGAAGGATGCTCGAAAGCAATTAGTCTTGTAGGTTCTCCTCAGATGTAATCAGTCCTAGCGAAGCTCATAGGTTATCCTTGGATGTAATCAGTCTTAAGACAGGTTATTAGAGTGTAAATATGAGCCCTGGCATGGTATACAGGTTACTCAAATGTAATAAGTCCCGTGGGTTTTCCGAGTGTAAAAGGAGACCTGGTGTGGTACACAGGTTTCTCAAATGTAATACACCTCGAAGGTTATCTAAACATAAAATATATTGGATGCAGGTTGTTCATATGTAATAAGTCCTTGAGTTTGACATAGAACATAAAAGTCCTGATATAGCAGGTTTTTTGGTCGTGATTAGTCCTTACATATATATCTATATATGTGTGTGTTCCTATGTTGAGATGATTAGGTCATGAAGCACGTGACATGCACCTAGGCAGTTCTCCTTTACTAATAGAACACAGGTTGGCCATGGATGCTCTGTGTGCTCTGTTTTGTTTTGTGTAGGACAAATGAGATGATCTAGATATGATGAGATAAAGGTAGAAGATGCAGGTTATTCTCGTGGAAATGTAAAGAAGGTCCTGGAAAGTCCCTACGAGATGGATTGCTCAAAGATGTAATGAATACTTGGATGAGGACTAGGCATACAACAAGCATGAAAATGGGTTGGCTCTGTAGAAATTTTCTATGACATATAGTACCATTTGATGATCGATAAGAAGATGATGATGGTAACAACTATGATGTTGACTCTATGACTCTGTGATGATGACTCCACAATGAAGAGTTGAACAGATGTGTTGATGACTACGTAAGAGAGAGAATAAATTTCTAGTTAAGATGGAGTGCTTATGTATTTGTAACTTCGGAATATATTTTGATGTATATTATCATTGTATGTTGTTTTACCCTCATTGGAGATGTGTTTTCCTCCTCGTGGGATGTATTTATTGTATATATTCCTTGAGGTACAACCTCTATTGTAAGTCGGGGAAATAGTCCCCAGTGTGACATCATGTAATGTGTATTTGGATTATCTCTATGAGAAGTCGGCCTTGTTAGTGAAACAGGTCAGCCTAGTCATGTAAAAGGTCAGTCACTTTATTAGTATAAATAGGGATGCATCCTCCCTCATTTATACACACCTCACACTCACTCAAGTTCACTTGAGAGAGAGAGACAAGGTAGGAGAGAAATATAGTTGTTGAATACTTCTTATTACTGGGATTGATCCTCTTATGACACAGTCTTTCTGACTATACTATTCTGAAGAAATTTGTGAGGTTTTCTCCTTTATTGTTTCCCCGGTGAAAATATTTGTGTATTGTGTATCTGTAATATCTTATGCATCTAGTTGTACTTGTTATTATTTCATACAAATATCCTAACTAAGCTAATAATATCTAGAAAAAATAACATAAGTGAGGTGAATATTGGGTTGGTAATTAAAAAAAAATCTTTTTGTTGGATGTTTTTTTACCTTGTTGGTAAAGTTTTCTTAATAGGCTCGTAAAAAAAAATTACTCGTTTGGTAAAAAAATTCAACTAGGAGGGTAAAATTTTTCTCATTGAGTTCTATTTTTTTTTTCACTGAGTTGGTAAAAAATAGTAACTTTGCTATGATACTAATGTCAGAAATAAACCACTATGTTTTTTTTATAAATGTAATATATATATAATTATTGAATGAATGAAATAGATAAGATGATGAAAATGTTTAGAATATATCTCATATATAAACCCTTATGGAGACCCTTCAAAAGACATTACCATTAGAATTCATGCCCATTCATAAATAACTATAATTATTTACTTATTAATCTTTGTTAATTAATTATCCTATTATTTATTCTTAGATAATATTATTTATTATTATTTAAGTTCACAATAACGTGTTTGAAATCTCCACATCTTAGGCTACATCCATTAGGTATATCCCTAGATATATCTCATACCATCAAGAGCTCTTCTTTGTATATTTATGGGCTACTGTGGCCACACCTAAAGCCACAAAACAATTATCTCAATAGATCATAGGGTCTTCCCTCAACAAGTTATTCTCCAAAATCCACCCGTAAATTTTGAGCATATGGGATAACTCAATACTTGGTTCCTAATTTTTTTCCTTTCCCTGATTTGTTCAATTATGTGGCAATAATTTTAACCCAGTGATCTTGGCAGTCACCATTGATGACAGTCAAACAATCTTGTTTTACATCTCTCGATATCTATTTCCTAAATGATTGGAACCTCCTCAAAGGGTGAAGCGATATTCCTCGAGGCTCAAGTTGCGTATAGGAAGATGAAGAAACCTCAGAGAGATAATATGTTTTCTCAACTCAAATACAATCAGGGTCAAGAAGAACCCCCCCACCCCGTCTCGTTGGATTTGGAAGAAATTATCTTCTTGGAATCGAGAGATCATTTGTGCCTTCACTATAATATGTGGAATGGAATTAGACAAGGATATCAATGAAGGAATGGTCACTATGGTCGATGCATATAACCATCACATTGATCCCCAATAAATATCTAGAATCCATAGCTATAGGAATGGAGGCACGATTAGTAGAGTCCAACAATAGATGTATATATATATTATTCCTACCTCTTATAACTCTTGAATTTCAATCAATCCCAACATTTTTAGACCTTGGGTGTTCATAAAACTAACGGAGACATTGTCAATAGGGTACATGATTGGATCCCATGGGTCAAGAAGGGGAACAAAGAAGGGGTCACCTAGTCTCATTTTGTGTCTAAATTTATGTACACATATTTTAATTTGATAATATGGAAATAAACAGAGCACATTCCTATGGATATTAGGCCCCATTTCATCTTGGAGAGGTAGTTAGGAGGGCTGATTGGTATTTGTCATCAAATATACAATTATTATACTTTATGGCACCAAATATACTCCACAAAGCTACTCAAAATTCTCACCCTTATAACATTTTTTTCTAAAGTATGTAAGGTAGATGTTGGGAGTAGATACCCTCCATTTTGTCAAATCAAAGAATACATGAAGGGATGAGTTCCCTATAGCCATGGGTGGGTATGCCATAAGAGATAGGAGGGGTACCAAAGAACTGAGTGTACATTTTGAAGGGATTGAATCTAAACTTGCCATAGAATGGAGATATGATCCTCTTTTTCTAATTGTTCAATAGAATGGGAGGAGACTTCCCAACCCCCAATGCCATGAACCAAAGCCATACATTGAAAAATGGCCAATAAATATACATTTTAGGAAGTTGAGAGGAAAATTAACTGGGAGGAAGAACTTCTTAAAGTGATAGTCCAAGCATTCTCTAAGCCTAGTCCTACTCCATTATATGCCCCACCTTAGTTTACCTTTTATATACCAAACGGGGTAGTGGTAGCTAAGAAGACATGGATTTTGTATATCCTACACAGCATAGATATGATTATGGTATTTACTATCACAATAGAAGACACATGAGATGACCATGGTGGAGGATGTGCAAGTATCTTGGGAAAAAAGTCATTCCCTTTACTTATCATCTCTAAAGTTATAGAGTTTGGCAAGTTATATGATGAGATACATAGTGATCATGATGACGATACTCCTATAATGAGACCAATTCCTTAGGAAAAAATGGGATAGGTAGCAATTATGTCAGAAATCAAGAAAGATGGTGAGGTGGAAGAGTATTTATTACCTGAAATACACATCCGTCCTCGTTTCAAAGAGGTAGTTCCGTATAAAATATCAATTCCTATAATGCAACCAATGGGCTATTATCCAACACAAGGGATCAAGATAAATGGAAAAAGAAGCAAGTAATTCATCCATATTGATAAATGACCCCACAATATCAGGCTAGGAGTTGATATCACTACTTCCACAATTAAGGGAAAAGTGATTCAAGAAACATTTCAACAAATTCCTCTTGAAACAATACAAGAAGAATTTATGGAAATGAGAGTCCCTAGTCTTGAGCTACCTCTAGGATTTGAGCAGGAAAAGGAAATAAAGGATCTTTATTATATGATTATAGGAAAACCCAGAGAAGATACAACACCAATGCCATAGGAGATGTTGAAAGAATTTGTACTTAAAAAAGTTACAGAGCAAGACATACCACCCATGGCCCAAGTTTATATTACAAGTCAATCAATGGTAAGGGAATAAAACCTAATAAAAGAGGTTATACCAGATGAATCAATGAAAAACAAGCCCCATGGCATGGAGAAGACACAACACAAAGAAATCAAGGATCCTGATCAACCATGGTTGGAGGAATTCACTGAATCCCCAAGGGTCAAGAAAAGGAAATCATATGAGATAGAAGGATATAATATTCAAGAGGAAAAAACAAATAAGAAATATATGTTAGATCAATCAGATACATATCTAGTTGAATAAGGTGAACTATAAAAATTTATTCCCTTTCTAGACCTCCAATAGAGCTTTGACGAACAAGAAGAACAACCACAAGAAGTAGGTGAATTTTGTCCTATTTCTTTTTCATTTTATTAATTCTAATAATACTCCTTATACAATGGTCATAGAAGGTAATTTTGGCACATGATTCACTTCCATAGTATTAGAAATAAACCAACATATTTCTTGGGAAAGTATAACTCATTCAATTATGTTTAATAATCCTCTAGAGATTTTAGAGAAAGAAAAACAAAGGAGAGATCATCTACAAGAAGTATTTCAAAATACTAATATGTTGTAGTCCTAAGCTAGATCAATGGTGATTCCATGGTGTGACATGGGGACCAATAAATTCATGGTAAATTCCCTAGGTCCCCCGGTAGAAAAATATTATAAATATATGCATCCACATGACTGGAAGACCTAGGTGACTCTAGAAATAATTTACCTGCCACCATAGGACGATGTAGTAAAGGATCAAGGGTTGAGTAGCATCATGTACAAAAAGTATATTCATGTATCATGTACCCTAATTGAATACAAGAGGAAGGATGAATCCATGCAAGTAAAGAACGAATTTTTGCAAGCTAGGGTAACCAATCTGGAGAATGAGAAGAACAAATTGCAAAATATAATGGTAAATATAGGAAAAGGAACAAAAAATGAAACATAAGTTATTCCCTTATTGGATGAGAAAGAAAAAAGAATAAAAGAACTATAACTATCCCAAGTGACTCGGCATTTCCCAATCACTAATGAATTGATTGAAGGAAAAAAAGATAACAGAAGAGCCCAATTTTATAAGGAAAGAGAATGTTTCTCTAACTACACATAAATTTCTAAATGAGCAGAGGATACAAGAGATTAAGGAAAATGAATGATATTCTAGTGTTAACCACCAAATTTCTCCACCTACCATGTCATCATCCCAACGTTCTACATATGTCATCACTCCATTTAAATTCCACCTCATATACACCTATTGGACCTTGAGAAAACATTATAAAATCCAAAAAACAAAGTCAAACACCAAAAGGGGAAACTTTAAAAATAGATCACACATATTACTAGGAAAAGAGTGACCCATGTCACTCATTTTCCTTCAATCTAAGTGACCCAAGTCACACATTTCTTTATAAAAAACAACCTCTCCTCGACATAATTTTTGGTTGTTTCTAATTTTATCCTAGAAAAAAGGAGGAAATTTGGGCACATATTCTGACATGGCCCAAATCGAGGAGAGGATTTATGATGAAAAAATAAAGCACAATCCTTATCCCCAAATCCATATAGTATTCCTATAAAAGAACCCTCAAGGTCCCCCATTACATACAATTCTCCATTACTTAGATCAAGCTATGATTCTACCTAATTGTCCTTGAACTTGGAGTTGGCATTGCCTTTCTCTTTATTCACCGGTTGGATATTGCTACCATGACATGTGGCCAAACGATCACAAGGATACTAAGAGATCAACAAACCATACCTCAGATAGATGCAAGGGTCCCTTCCACTGTACTCTTCGAGGTGACTCTTCTCCTTGTAAAACCTGATTTTTATATAAAAGAAAAAAAATATTTATTCTTTACATTATGTCTTTGCATGTGTATTGTATGTTAAAGAATGCAAAAAAAGTTGATAGTTTATATTTTTTGATGTACTACATGATCATTAGTTTTGTTAGTTTGTTCTATTTATTTCCCTTTTCCACCTTGAAATGTTTCTAAGGTCTACACAACCGTTAGTAGGTTCCTTTTGGCATAGGCGTGTGCCTAAACAAACTATAGTTTTAGTGACCATGATGGGGATGGATGCATAATCCTTCTTTGGTTGTTCTTTGTTTTCAGTTTTTGACCTTTACTTGAGTTATTTTCTACTTTGTTTAGTATTTTTCTCTATCTTCTTGCCATTATGTATATTAGTGGAATGATTTGTAACCTAGTACTTCCTCAGATCTACCAAGCTAGGGTATTTTTTATTGTTTTCTAATATTTTTGTTCTGGATTGCATTTGTTTAGTTGGTTTGAGTGTGTTGAGTCAAACCTTTCTATTCAATGGATGAAAGATATTTCAAAAAACAATTCATTCCTTTAAGTCACGCATATTAGCTAGTTTTATGCGACCCTGGTTTTGTTGATCCTAGACTTGTTACCATTTTTGGCAGATAAATTACTCATTTAAACATATATTTTATTATCTTTTGTATATTTAATGTCACGAAGATCATTATTCAACCTTAGGTATGAGTGTTTTTAAGGTTTATATAAAATTATTTTATTATTATCATTTTTATGGTTTTATTAATTAAGAATAACATTATTAAAACACATTTGATGTATTAATTGGTTTGTATAATTTTTGGTAGGTTTTATAATCTTTTTGGGCCAAGTTAATATGCAAAACGCATTCATCCTGATTTTCGCACAGCATGTCCACCTTGTCATTCAGCCCGTTGCATGAAACTCGCTAGTGGTTTTCCAAATGTGGAAATGTGTTGCTATATACTCTAGTCCTGAAGTGCGCTAGTAGATAGACATTTCGTTCTCCCTAGATCTGCACCCAACATATCCATCTCACTTTCCATCTCACGACGCAGCTCACCTTCCATCTCCTTAACTAGATCGCACGCTGTTGATAACCGATTTCAAGCATTAAAATGTTGGAATAGTCTGCAAACCGTTTTGTTGTCCATGCGCCCAGGTGATAGCACGATCATCAGTCTAGAAAGATCATCAGTGCATTGATTTCTCCCAACGCCAATTTGTTCACTTACCATGCATTCAAAGGATGGAGCATCTTTAGTCTCGAAGGATCGCTCGTGGCCTCCTCTGCCTAACGCCAAACTACCACTAGTCTGAGTGTTTAAAAAATATAACGACCTATGTTCTAGAAGACCCACTGTGTATGCTTCCCTTGCTTTCCACCATTCCACAGTGGCACTGAAGAAGGAGTCGTGTGCCACATCTGAAGACCTGCTCCGCTAGAGAAGGAACCTGTGTGTATGGTATCCAATGAAAAGAACCAGAATTGCGTTGAAGAAGGGAGATGCTTATGCATTGGCCTGCGATTAATTAAATGTCCATTATAGTCGACTAAATTTAGAGAGCAGTCAACCACTAAAGGTTCGACTTTCTCATCACTGTAAATCATTATATAAAGAATCCTCTATGAGAGAGCTAAAGTTAGCTAGAAAATCAGTCAGTTAGCAGAGTTAGGAGAAGAGTTCTTGCTGTGATTTACTCTTGAACATTGTATTTCTGTTCCACCATCTGAATAAAGAGTTGTATGCATTGCTATTGAAGATTGCGTTTAAGTAGAAGTTAGCCAGGAATCACCCCTGAGAGGGCCCCTCATTAACCAGAGGTTCATTTTCTTTGTTTAGCTTAGTTTCTTTTCTGTTTTAGCTAGTCTCGTTTAATTTCTAGTTTCCTTCCATTAGATTATAGTAAATGCTATTCTATTTGTTTTCTGTAATACATTAACTTAGTTTTATTTTGAAGTTAATTAGTTATATGCACGCATAGCTATCTTTCAGTCATTTTGTTTCCAGTTATTTCATTTGCAGGATTACTTTTAGTCTTTGTTTTCAAGAATATAGAATAAGTTTCTTTCATGAATTTAGAATAGATTCAATTATGTTATTTCCCTTCCTGTTTTGAATTTATGCAAGTTAATTTCCAGTTTATTTATTAGTTTAATAAGCAATGATTCCTTTTGTTCATGAATTAGTTTACGGTTAATTTGTTGTTAAATAGGTTTATTTACTGTTCCGATGCATTAGAATTACATCTGCATGGCTTCAGCTGAAGATTAGTTCATTTAGGTTCGTTTTTACCATTTTAACAGTGTAGACTGTCATTCGGACAACCTGCTCAGTCTGTTATTCAGCCACCCCTTTCAGACCCACATTTCAGTCTATCATTCAACCCTTAGTTCTGTTTTTTAGTGTTTTTTATGTGTTTTAGGATTGTTTTTAGTTTAGTTTTGTGAATGTCTGAATTATGTTTTGACTGTCATATTTAGATGCTAGTTTTGTTTAACCTTAGAGTTAAAGTTTAGTTGTTTTAAATCATTTATTAAAGTTTTATCATTTTCCTTACTTCTTTTACTTTGAACGAAGTTTAAGTTATTCTTAAGTTTTGTTTCTGATTTTGTTTTATTATTGTATGGTTTTTTGTTTATTCCTTTTGAATCGATTTATTTGTTTGCATGTGAGATTTAGTGTTTTCCTTAGTATGTTTTTAGGTTTTCTCTTTTATGTTGTGTTATTGTTGAAAGAACTTGTAGGATAGAACCTAAAGATATTTCTTTTATTAAGTTTTATACTTGTTTCTTTTATCAAGTTTTCTTTATTAATTTTTTTACTTGCTTCTCTTATTAAGTTTTCTATTTGCTGATAAGTTAAGTTTTCCTTGTACCCTAGTTTTTTGTTTGAATAGTTAATTGTTGATTGTATTACAGTTTAAAGTTTATTATCAATTGTTTAGCTTATTATTCTGTCTCAGTTTAATTACTTTAATAATTGCATTTTTAGGAGTTTGACTTAGTTTTTCATTTTGAAAGATCTTTCGATCTTTTGTTTCTTAAGATATTTACACGACACCTTCTACCTTCGCATATATTTTGTGTCAACTCTAATATTACCAACACCGGTTGATAATTAAAGAATAGGTGGATTAATTTAGACATAATAATGCCCAACACTTTTGGCGCCATTGTCGGGGAGTTGTTCTATAAGCTAGAGTAGAATTCTTTATGAAGTTTAGTAATAGGTTGGTAGCGGGGTAGCGGTAAGACGAGAGGTAAGAACCTGGGCATCTGTTATAACAAGTGTCCCCAAATCCAACCATTAGAGGAAATTTGGGGTCTAAAATGGGCCTTATAAGAAAACATGCCAAAATAAGTTTTTGTGAGTTGGAATTCAAGAACCAATAGAATTTCAATAAAAGAAGTCAACCATAATGGTTGAATTGACATATTTGTCATAAAAAAAAACTACTTTTTGTGTTCGTATTTTCGACATATCTCCCTGTGTTTTTACTCAAATTTCAATCGGGAGAGCTTGTTGGATGCAGAATTTGATTCCACATCCAACGAGTACCCACACTACATACTTTTGATGGATCCCACTACCCCAAAAAACAAGAAATACCTGAAAAAACGTGATGATGACATCATCATCACATTTTTTCAATTATTTCTTGTTTTTGGGGTAGTGGGGTCCATCAAAAGTATGCAGTGTGGGTACTCGTTGGATGCGGAATCAAATTCCACATCCAACGAGCTCTCCCGATCAAAATTTGAGTAAAAACACAGAGAGATATGTCGAAAATACGAACACAAAAAGTAGTTTTTTTTCTTTCTTCCTCCAAAATTAATCAATATTATTTTATTATTTTAACTATTATTTTATTAGTTTCCTTAGGAGGCCCATTTTAGACCCCAAAATTCCTCTAATGAACACTAGTAGCATATGTTTTCTTTAGTTTAAAAGTCTTTCATGAGTAGAATTAGAGATCCTCAAGGTATATTTATCAAGACCGGAAAATTTATTGAAGTCTCTACTAACTACTGTAGGGGATGTAATTCCCCAACTACTAGCTCACCAGAAAGGTATTGGAAGACACCTATAGGAAGTAGTTCTACCCTGAAACCTAAAAAAAATCCCGTATAAGATCTTACTGGAGAAGCCATAGAAGGAGAAGGAACCTAGGCAGAACGTCCCAAGGAGCCTGTTCCTGAGGAAGTTCAAGAGGATCAACCATTAGAAACCCGTAGCCTTCCACTAGTTTCGAATCCAATTAACACAACTTTTTTCACTAGTAGGAGATCTGAATTTTGTTGACTTTGTTGATCCTGCTCAAGTAAAATCTCTCTTTGGAACCTCAGTAGATCCAATTATTTCACAAATTGAAACTTCTACAGTAGAACCTACTATCCCTCTAGGATTCAATAAAAACACAGTTGATCAGAGGAATATCTCTCTCAAAAAAGAATGTTGGGACGCCCCATTATCACCTCGAAAGGAGTCTCCTAGGTATATTTAGGTTAATAATCTAGCTTATATGGAGAGATGGGGAGAAAACAAAGATCATGATGAAGTTAGGAATGCACAAGGAGAAGGGGAAAATCTAACTAAGGCTACCTTTGGGTTCCCTATCTTAGATACAATGCAGGATGTAGCTATGAAAAACATCCCTCCTTCCTCCTTACCTACTTTATATGGAAAAATAAATGAGGACCTAGACACATTCCTTTTGGAGTTCGATATCCTTTATAGGAGTTACAATTATCTACAAGCCGCTCACAAACTAAAACTCTTTCTCGCTACACTCAAGGATTCTGCCATGAGATGGTTCATGGGATTAGGAGAATCCACTATCAGGACTTGGGATGATATGAAAACCTCATTTTTGTGAAAATATCAAGAATACTGCAAACCTAAGGACTCTCGACATGATATATTCAAGATACAACAACTTGAAGACGAGAGCTTGGAGGATTATCTCGAGAGGTTCATTTATACATTACATAAGTATAAATATAATGACCTCTGAGAAGATGCAATACATACACTTTTACTTTAGGGGATCTCCGAGGACTTGTTAGAAAGTCTTAATCTCATGGCAGCTGGCAATATTTCTCATAAAACATTTGCACAGATTGGTGAGATGTGTAAAAATTATTCTAGGAGTAGGGGGAAAGTTGCGAATTTTTTTTGAGATCCTTTTAGTAGAAATATAAGAGGAAATGTTCCTAGTTCAAGCGGAGTTACAAGAGTAGAGTTAGGAAACCTATTGGATAATTTTAAGACTAATATATTAGGAGCAAGGGGTTCCCAACAAGATTCTTTACAAGCCAAGAAGAGGTAGGATGAATAATGAGAAGCAATGAGTATATTTTGTCGAAGATGTAGAACTAAACATCCCCAAAGGGAATGTCCATTAAATAACATCTTCGTATGTAACATATGTATAGAAGAGCATCCAACATATAATTTCCCATCCTTTCTTAGATTGAAAACCATCTATAAGAATGGGGATGTAGCTGAAACATCTAGGAGGTCTCCTTGCCAACCTAGAGACCAACCAACATATCCAAAATTTCCACCACAAACTCCACTCTATTAACTTTCGTATCAACCACCTCAGCAATGGAACAATTCAAGCTGGCAGAATTGGCCACCTCAGTATCCTCCTCCTCAATTTCCACAACAACAATATTTGTCACAAGGATGGAGAGGAAAACCATATCCTTAGTCACAACCTATCCCTGCACCTAATCATCCTTATCCTCAGAATCAAACAAATTTCTAGCAAATACCGTCTGGATTTGTACCTCTAGTTCCTTTTATCACACAACAACCTCATCACTTTCAGAATGAAAATTTTCCTCGACCGACATTATTACCTGCACAGCAAATACCTAACCCTAATAATAAACCAACTCAAGCTCTTAACAACATTGAGTTGCAAACTCTTCCCTCATACCTTATCTCGATTATACCTGTACATGAAATTCAAGAATGACCCGGAAGAGTTATGAATAATAAACCCATGTCATCAGTCATCATTCAGGAACCAAATGAAGAAGAAGATTCAAGTGAACCTGTGAATGATGCTATTTTGATTATGTGAACATTCCAAAGGTTCCAGTACACACCCATCCTCTGCAAGAAACTATTTAGGAGCAAAGAATTCCTCCATTTCTAGAAATATTAGTAATAGAAAGACCTGTAGTTCATCCGAAGTATAATATTTTGAATGAATTAAAGAACATTTGTATTAAAATACATATATTACAAGATATTAAATATATAACAATCTATAGTAAGGTAATAAAAGAGCTTTGTATTAAATGACCAGGAAAGAAGAAAAATGACCCTCTTACAATTCATGTTATAGGAGAAAAGTCTGAATGTATGATAGGTCAGTCCCGGATTCAGGGGCCCCAATAGTGACTATAATTATAAATGCCACCACCATATAGAATACATTAATCAATTTAGGATCCACTATTAACATGATGACCACCACAGTTTTAGAAGTTTTACAGTTAGGACAATTCCTCCGACCTACTCCTTCCATCCTAGAACTAGCAGACTGCACTACGGTAAAACTCGTTGGAGTCCAGGATGACATTGTTGTATCGGTAGCTTCATGGGAATACCCTGTTGAATTTATGGTAGTAGAATGAAAGGATCCTTCTAAAGGACATCCCATTATCTTGGGAAGACCATGGTTAGCTACTGCAAATGCTTTTACAGGGTGTAGGGATGGAGAGATGACTATTTCCAATGGGTTGTCCACACAAAGAATTATTTTATACCCCCCATCACAACCAATAACTGAAAATTCATGGTGGTTAAATTGTTCTTTTGGGGATGAAAAATTTGATGATCTCTCCCTTCCTAGTGATTTTTCCTTGGCACTTCAGGAGCAGACCACTGAGAATGTATTAAACCAGTTTGTTTCTTCAACAACCTGTACAAATTTTCCTAAGTCCTTTGCTCAACTCGATTGGATTTTTGGAGATGAGTTTCAAGAGAATATGGCTCTCTCAATGTTTACAGAAACATCTTGTGTCTTCACAATTGAAGAGCATATAGGACCATATATCATACCTTGTGAGGTTGGCCCTGAGAAATTTGTACATATAAATGCAGGATTAAGTGAAAACCAACAAGCACAACTGCTTAAAATTCTTAAGAAACAAGCTGGAGCATTTGCATGGGAATACACCAATATGAAGGGTATACACCTCGATACCTATATTCACCATATTTATATGGATCCAAGCATGTCACCTGTAAGGCATCCATAGAGGAGGATGAATCCTACTCTAAAGGATATAGTAAAAGAAGAATTACAAAAACTTCTCACTGCTGGTTTCATATATCCTATTTCTGACAGTAAATGGGTATCTCCTTTAGTAGTAGTTCCAAAGAAAGTTATAGGGAAATGGCGTATTTGTGTTGATTTTAGAGAGTTAAGCAAAGCTACACTTAACACTACTTTCTTTTACCTTTTATCGATTAAGTATTAGATACTCTGTCAGGTAAACAATATTTTTCATTTCTTGACGGGTATAGTGGTTACAACCATATTTTAATAGCACCTGAAGATCAAGGAAAAACCACTTTTACATGCCCTTGGGGAACATATGCTTATCCAGTTTTTCCATTTGGCTTATGTAATGCACCTGCCACTTTCTAGCGGGCAGTCTTAGGAATATTTTCCAATCTTATACCTGACTGTGTGGAGTTATACATGGATGACTTTACGGCCTATGGTAATAATTTTCAAGAATCCCTTGACAATCTCGAGAAGGTATTGATCTGATGTCAAGAAACGGATATATCTCTCAGTCACAAAAAATGTAAAATGTTAGTGACAGAAGGTATAGTTTTCGGACACCATGTTTCTTCCCAAGGAATTAAGGTAGACACTACAAAGATCGAAGTAATTGTTAGCCTTCCCTCTCCCAAAACTCAAAAAGAGGTAAGAAGCTTCCTTGTTCATGTAGGCTATTACTGCTGTTTTATTGAAAATTTCACAAATATAGTTGCACCAATGTTTAAGTTACTTACAAAGGACTCAGAATTCCAAGGGAAAGAATCTTGTCAAAATTCTTTTGAAATCTTAAAAGCTAAACTATTGGTGGCACCAATTCTTAGGGGTCCTGATTGGTCCCTTCCTTTTCACATATCTACCGATGCCTCTGATATGGCCATAGGAGGATTCCTTGGCCAGAAAGAAGGACAAGCACCTTATGTCATCTATTTTATAAGCAAAAATCTAACCCCTACCAAATTAAATTATACTGTTACTCAAAAATATTTTTTGGCAGTAGTTTATTCTATTAATAAATTTCGTCATTATATCACAGGTTATGAAGTTTTCATGCATACTGATCACTCTGCCATTAGATTTATAATGAATAAACCAAACACCAATGGCAAGGTGACCTGGTGGCTTATTTTATTGCAAGAATTTAACATTACCGTCATTGATTGACTTGGTAAATAAAATATCGTAGCAAATTTCCTTTCCCATATTCAACATGAAGACGGTAATAAAACAGTTGGCTACACTTTTCCTGATGAACATCTATTTGTCACGTATCTTTTCAAACCAGTTGGTTTGTAGATATTGCCAATTATATAGCAACTGGGAAAATACCAAACCATTTGTCTCCACATGAGAAGCGTCGTATTATAGTTTAGAGTTCTAATTATTCTTGTGTTGGTAATGATCTCTTCCACACTGGTCCCGATCTTATTACTCGAGGATGTGTGTAGGAGGATGAAATGACAGACATCCTCCATGCATTCCATGATGGACCATGTGGAGGACATTTTTTTGATAAGAGGACGACATATAAAGTATTACATTCTAGTTATTATTGGCCAAGAATATTTAAGGATGCTGCCAAATATGTTAAAGGATGCGATAGTTGCCAAAGAATGGGTAGACCTATGTCATTTGATCAAATTCCTTTACAACCCAAAGTTATGATTGAACCTTTCGAGAAATGGGCTCTAGATTATGCAGGACCAATTTCTCCCATGTCTCGTAAAAATAAATATATCCTAGTTTGTACAGACTATGTCACCAAGTGGGTAGAAGCTAAATATTTATTTAAAGCCATGGATAAATCGGTGGTAGAGTTTATATATGAATAAATATACACCCAATTTGGTGTACCTAGAGAAATTGTCACAGATCAGGGTACTCAATTTACTTCTGAATTAATGAAAGAACTTACTACGAAATATGGTATTCGACATTGAAAATCTTCACCTTATCACCCTCAAGCTAATGGTCAGGTAGAATCAACTAATAAAGCATTAGAATCCATTTTACGTAAGACCATTCACTTACATCATAAGGATTGGGCATATAGACTCCCAAAGGCTTTATGGGCCTATAGGATAACATGGAGAAACACTACCGGACTCATTTCTAATAGGTTATTTATACAAGACTCTTTCGCTTTTATGTCTTTATGAATAAATTGAATCATCTAACAAGTGGTTTTGCAGTTGATTACAAGTATTCTATTTGTATAAGCAGCATATGGGGTATTAATTGGAAAATGGAAGTATGTTAAATATTCATTAGGTATTTTAACTTTTCTTGGGGTACTTTTGAAATTTTCAGCTTATAGTGAAAATTAAAAATTTACAATCTTGTGTATATCATACTTAACCAATTTTGTTATGATACATTTAGTTTTTGGTATTTTGATTGAGACATGTATATTTTTGATTTATTCTTTTAAACAGTTGCTCGATAAGACCCACTTTCATTATCATATTTTTCATATCCTTATTGTTTACCTATGGATTACTAGTTCATCCTATACTTGTTATCAAAAATTGTCTCTTGAGTATTTTGGTGATAACTCGAAAGTAAGTGGAATTTTTTATCTGTGGGGAGAATTACTTTACTTTATAAAGAAGGAGGACTGTTAGGTTAAAGAACAAATTTCAGTTATTCTCTTTTGACATGTTCTATGAGTATGGCCATTATGAAATTACTTATAAATTTATTTTGAAAAAAATGAATTATGTGTTTATAAGGATTTAACACGCTCTAGTACCAATCGGATTCCATCATTATACAAGGAAAACTCGTCGGGGTACTGAACAGGCCTGTTGGCAGTGGGTCAATGCTAAGTAAAAACCTTTCAACAGGAAGCTCGATAAATGCAATAAACTTGTCGGGGTACTGAACAAGCTTGCTGGGAGCAGGGCTATGCTTGCATGGTACCGAGATAAACCCGTTGGGGTACTGAACAGGCCTACTGGCAGTAGGGAAATATTTGGTAAATGAGATCTGGTTAATACACCACTATGCACTTAGTTTGTAAAATAGTGATAATATATGAATTTTTTTTTCAAAGAATATGTCATGGCCAATTGTTTATAATGTCATTCGAGAATGGCTCTAAGTTGGACTTTTCCCCAACTGTCTAATTCCACATATACCTAAGATATCGTTATCTTAGAAATGGGACCCATAGCTACAAATCTCACACCCCCCAGGGTACACTTAAAATATTCTACGATGACAGGATATCTTTACAATGATGCATGGATGGCTAGTTTTTCCCTATGGTATTCTTTTAATTATATTAGTCTCATTTACATGGTATTTTCTAAGCACTGTTTTATTTTTCATGAATATACATTTCTGAACCATTTCCATTTACTAGTTAGTTTTCCTTAAAACAAATTAACAACATGCTAGCATTATTTCTATTTTTTTTGGAACATTCATTTCTTCTCTCTGTATGGCTTGAGGACACACCATCTCTTTGGTTTGGGGGACGATGGATTTGACTTGTAAAAAAATTACATTATTTTTATTTTATGATAAATCTATTTATCTCTAACAAACGATAAGTATTTTTAGGAATGTAAACAGTGGAATTTGGTTATAGCTTGAAACATATTTTACAACAAAATTCAATATGGTCTTACCATATGAAGAATCGAATGAAGGAAAATGAAATATCAAATAGCGATCTGAGAAAAATGGTGATATTATAGTACTTATGATTAAATTTGCTAACCAAATTTTGTTTTTGGGCAAAGAGTTTTTTACTTCCATTTCATTGTTAATAATTCTATTATCTTACCCAGTCATGCATGAAAATTATTAATCTTGTTTGTTATTTAAAATGCAATCTATGTTTTTATGTTATATGTTCAACCTTCCCAAAGTTTTACTTTGGACATGGTTGAATTAATTTTAAACCTTATAAATGATAAAATTATTTTGAACCTGAGAACTGTTGAAAACCCAATGAAGTCATTTTTAATTTTCATACAATGTGTGACATGAAAGATACGTTATTTTATAGGTTAAAAGAGTGAAGTTTAAATTAACTTCTTTATCTACCAAGTTGAAGGCAGCTGCTAGTTAGCCTTCTTCCTAAATTGTTTTCCTTCTTTTTGCATAGTCGGACCTGGCAGTTCTCTGGTTTGGGGGAATGTTGATCCTAGATTTGTTACCATTTTTGGTAGATAAATTACTCATTTAAACATATATTTTATTATATTTTGTATATTTTATGTCACGCAGATCTTTATTCAACCTCAGGTATGAGTGTTGTTAAGGTTTATAAAAAATTATTTTATTATTATCATTTTTATGGTTTTATTAATTAAAAATAACATTATTATAACACATTCGATGTATTAATTGGTTTGTATAATTGTTTGCAGGTTTTATAATATTTTTGGTCCAAGTTAATACGGAAAACACATTCAGCGTACTTTTCGCACAGCATGTCCAACTCAGCATTCATCCCGTTGCGTGAAACGCGCTGGTGGTTTGCCAGATGTTGAAATGTGTTGCTGTAGACTCCAGTCCTGAAGTGCACCAGCAGACAAACATTTCGTTTTCCCTAGATTTGTGCCTAGTGTATCCAAATTGCTATCCAATTCATGACACAGCTCACCTTCCAGCTCGTTAACGAGATCGTACGCTATCGATAACCGATTTCAAGCATTAAAATGTTGGAACAGTCTGCAAACTGTTTTGTTGTCCATGCGCCCAAGTGATAGCATGATCATCAGTCTAGAAGGATCGTTGATGCATTGATTTATTCCTGGACCAAGCTGTTCACTTCCCATGCATTCAAAGGAGGGAGCATCTTCAGCCTAGAAGGATCGCTCATGGCCTCCTTTGCTTGACTCCAAACTACCACCAGTCTGTGTGTTTAAAGAATAGAAAAACCTACGTTCTAGAATACCCACCATGTACACTTCCCTTGCTCACCACTATTCCATAGTGGCACTGAAGAAGGAGTCGTGTGCCACATCTGAAGACCTGTTGCACTAGAGAAGGAACTTGTGTGTATGCTGTCCAGTGAAAAGAACCAGAATTGCGCTGAAGAAGGGAGATGCTTATGCGTTGGCCTGTGACTAATTAAATTTCCATTATAGTCCACTAAATTTAGAGAGAATTCGCCCACTAAAGGGTCGACTTGCTCATCACTGTAAATCATTATATAAAGAATCCTTTGTGAGAGAGCTAAAGTTAGCTAGAAAATCAGTCAGTTAGCAGAGTTAGGAGAAGAGTTCTTGCTATGATTTACTGTTGAACATTGTATTTCTGTTCCACTATATGAATAAAGAGTTGTATGCATTGCTGTTGAAGATTGTGTTTAAGTAGAAGTTAGCCAGGCATTACCCCTGATTGCTGAGAGGGCCCCTCATCAACCAGAGGTTCATTTTCTTTGCTTAGCTTAGTTTCTTTTCTGTTTTAGCTAATCTAGTTTAATTTCTAGTTTGCTTCCATTAGATTATAGTAAATTCTATTCTATTTGTTTTCTGTAATACATTAACTTAGTTTTATTTCGAAGTTAATTAGTTAGATGCGCACATAGCTTTCTTTCAGTTATTTACTTTCAGTCATTTTGTTTCCAGTTATTTCATTTCCAACATTACTTTAAGTCTTTGTTTTCAAAAATATAGAATAAGTTGCTTTCATGAATTTAGAATAGATTCAATTCTGTTATTTTCTTTCCTATTTTGAATTTATGCAAGTTAATTTCCAGTTTATTTATTACTTAAATATGCAATGATTCCTTTTGTTCATGAATTAGTTTAAGGTTAATTTGTTGTTCAATAGGTTTATTTACTGTTCTGATGTATTAGAATTACATCTGCATGGCTTTAGCTGAAGATTAGTTCATTTAGGTTAGTTTTTATCATTTTAACTGTGCAGACTGTCATTTGGATAGCCTAAATAGTCTGTTATTCAGCCACCCCTTTCAGACCCACAGTTTAGTCTGTCATTCAACCCTTAGTTCTGTTTTTTAGTGTTTTTTATGTGTTTTAAGATTGTTTTTAGTTTTGTTTTGTGAATGTCTGAATTATGTTTTGACTGTCATATTTAGATGCTAGTTTTGTTTAACCTTAGAGTTAAAGTTTAGTTGCTTTAAATCATCTATTAAATTTTTATCATTTTCCTTCTTTTACTTTGAATGAATTTTAAGTTATTCTTAAGTTTTGTTTCTCATTTTGATTTATTATTGTATGGTTTTGTGTTTATTCCTTTTGAATTGATTTAAAGGTTTGCATGTGATATTTAGTGTTTTCCTTAGTATGTTTTTAGATTGTCTCTTTTATGTTGTGTTACTATTGAAAGAACTTGTAGGATAGAACCAAGGATAATTTTAGGGGCGGATTTTAGCCCAGTGGGCTATTTTTCCATGTTTTTCTCTCAAAAAAGATTCGCCATTTTGCATTTTTTGAAGCCCTGTTTCACCCCATTTTGATGGGGTTAAATTTTTTCACCCTAAAATTCGCCAAATTATTATATAAACGATATAAAATCCTTGGAAATTAAAATATTTTTTGAAAAATATCGCCAATCATTTTATAGTTTCCGTTTAAGAATTGGTAATATTCGCCAATGTTTATACACTTTTAAATAAGTATGGTTCCTTAAAATCATCCCTGGATAGAACCTAAAGATATTTCTTTTATTAAGTTTTCTACTCGTTTCTTTTATCAAGTTTTCTTTATTAAGTTTTTTACTTGCTTCTCTTATTAATTTTTCTAGTTGCTTATAAGTTAAGTTTTCCTTGTACCCTAGTTTTTCGTTTGAATAGTTAATTGTTGATTGTATTTCAGCTTAAAGTTTATTATCAATTGTTTAGTTTATTATTCTGTATCAATTTAATTACTTTAATAATTGCATTTTTAGGACTTTGACTTAGTTTTTTATTTTGAAAGATCTTTTGATCTTTTGTTTGTTAGAATATTTGCACGACACCCTCTACCTTCGCATATATTTTGTGTCAACTCTAAGCTTACCAACCCCGGTTGATAATTAAAAAATAGGTGGATTAATTTAGACATAATAACACCTAACAGGTTTCTTATTACCCTTTGATTTGAGCAACTTTATCCACGAACCTATTTTCCCAACAATTTTCAATAGTTTTTTTCCTCTTCTCTATGAAGACAATGTCAACCTTTCATCCCAAAGTTGGTTGCAATCCCATAGCTTCTATTTGTAGTCTTCTTACTTAAGCTAGAGGCCTTTTTTTCTTGTTAGACTATTTGGCGATGAAAAGTTCCCTTTAGATATGAGTATTTTCCTTCATTACAGTTCAGTTTGGATTTTTTTTTGAGGCATTTTTTTTTTGTTCAATAAGTAGTTTGATCAACTAATCTTATTTGATAAGTTAATCAATTTTATTGTTTGAAGCATTTTTAATTTGCTTGTTAGGACCTTATTCTAATCTTTACAATTTTAGACTATATAGTTATCTTTGTTTCATGCATGTTTTGGATAATAGATAGATTGATCATAATCTTTGGTAGGAGAGGTAGATTGATTTGAATATTAGTTTTCTAATATTAGTACTAGAATCATTTCATGTCTTTCAAGCATTTTTGTTTTTTACCTGTTAGTTGTACACACCTCCCATGCAGACACCTTCACTTTCTAATTTAAACGATCACTTGATTCATGAAACCAAGTGGAGAGTAAAATCAACCATAATATAACTCACTAAAACCTCACTTGAGGATCAAAATAAAAAACACCCAACATCCACAAGAACACCTAGACAGGTATAAATTCACCCAACACTCTTTAAAATCACCCAAGAATATAATAAATCACCCCAGGAATCAAGAGAAGCACCTAAACATCATTTTACACATCTAGGCATGACTAAAAATGGCCCAACACCCTTTAAATTCACCCAGGACCATATTGAAATTCCCCAGGCATCAAAAGAAATACCCAAGCATCATTTTAAATATCCAGGAATGACTAAAAATGCCCCAACATATTTAAATTTTTCCTAGCAGATATAGAAAACACCTCGGCATATTTTAATTCACCCACACAATGATAAAAAAATCCCAGCAGAGATAAAAAAAACCCTAGGCACAATTATTTGTTACCATGATGTAATAGTATATTTTAAACATCATTATTGCATAAAACAAAGATTAGGCAGTTGCCTCACAACCATCAACGCAATTTTCAAATAATTGTATGTGGATTTCTTTATTTTTATCGCTTAGAAGGTAAATACAGAGGGGTGATCTATATATTGAGACTGTACATTGTTACTCACTCATAAATATGAAAATTGCAGATGGAAATGGATCAAAGACCCTTTTTCTGTTCATGGACATGCTCCTTAACTCCTTCACCGACCATTATTTAAGAAAGGTAATCCCTTCAATCTTTTATTGCTTCTACTATCATCTTCCTTATTTTCCTCCTCTCTTTCTCTCCCAAGAACAAATGTCCTCCTCTACTCTGGCCTTCATTTTTTATTGGTTGGACTTGGAAGGAAAACCGACACAATGGCTAGTTTCAATTTCTAAGGAGAAATTCGACTTTTCTGACTTTGCAAAGAAAAAAATAAAGGTATACAAAGTTTTACAAGAGAGTTTATTATTTATTTATTGAGTATCCAATTCAAATCATACCTCCCCATTGGGAGGATGTTGGTCCTCAAAAGCTGGACCATGGAGGAGATGGAAACACATGGCCTGCATTTGCTTTTTCGTATCCACTAGTCCATTGTTGTAGAAGGTTTCTTTCTTCCTGCTAGTATGTCCTTATTTTTCTGCTAGAGGATAATTTCTCTCTCTCCTTTTGTGTACTTTGGCGAGGTAAGATTTACCACCCTTGACCAAGTGATATTTTTTTTCTCTTCTGTAGAAGGTAGCATCCCTATCCCATAGATACAAGCAACCAAATATCACTTCACATGTGTCTAATGGTGCAACCTCACACTCTACTTCATCAAAATAGCTAGCATTAATGGAAATAATGACTTTACATCTTCGGTTGATTCTCACAACAGATTTCCCTTGCAACCATGATAGCGACCTTGGTTGTACTAGATCAAAAGTTTCTAACCCAAGCTCATCAACTAAGGTTTCAAAAATTAGATTACATTGAGAATCACTATCAAAAGATCATTTACCTTCTATTTCTTCGCTTGAACTTTGATTTGAAATAGTTCTTTTTTATATCCACTCGCCCTAGGCTACTGCAATGTAGTAAAAAAAATTTCTTCATCCAATTGTGAGGTGCTTTCTACCACTTCTTCTTTTTTCTCAGTAGATGTGTTTAGCTTCCTCTTGGACTTGTGTCATTTTGGATGCAATTCTGGATGAATTTTCCAACACTTCTAATCTATGTTTCCATCCACATTACACTGCTTGTAATGTCTACTAGGATCCCTCCTTTTCTCAACTATTCTTGTATTTTATCTTGTTGGTTTCTTCTTGAACCTTGTGTGGTTGCCCCTTGTTTCCATTCATCTCAAAGTTGAGATCCTTCTTGTTTGACTCATGTATGCTCTTCATACTAATAATTTGCAAATCCCATAGAATGTTGCTGATTAGTCCTCCAAGGTACTTTACCACTAATCTCGGTTCTTCTAAACAGATACCCAAACTAATGGCTTGCATCCTGAATTCATAATTGTATTCTTGTCCATGTTCTTGTCAAATGTACCACCATTTAATGAGCTTCTCCTCTTCATATCCTTGAAATTATTCCATTTTGAAATCGTGGGCTTATGGAACATCCTCAATGCATCCACATAGCTCTCCCATCACAATAGAGCATGTTTGGTCATCTTCAAGAAGAAAAAAAATCTATTGTTCTTATTGGACTTGATAAAGGACAAAATAAATTGGCATTTGTTCTAACCAGCTATTCAATACTTCAACACTAACTTGACCATCAAACATTGGAATTTCAAGTTTTTCTTCAATTTCGAAAGGAACATTGGAAGATGAGGATTTTTTTTTTTACATGGAGATTCTCACTGTTGGATTCTTCCATATTAACCTTCTTCTCCCCATGCTCAGTTATCACTAAGTGTTCTTCAGATTAACTTTCATCTTCCAGANTTTACATGGAGATTCTCACTGTTGGATTCTTCCATATTAACCTTCTTCTCCCCATGCTCAGTTATCACTAAGTGTTCTTCAGATTAACTTTCATCTTCCAGATTACCAGTTGTTGTGTTACCATCTCTATTGGTGCAATAATACTCTGCTCCAATCAAGTAAACCTAACCTTTGGATCTTCCATGCCATGTTTTTTTTACTAGGGGAATCAACAAATACAGACCAAGCTAGTACTCGCATGACATAGGTTCCAGTGATCTAATCCCACTACCACTATAACCCTAGGTGCATCCATAGGGCTTGAACCATGGTGCATGAGCAAGCTTGGGGGGATTCGAACATGAGACCTTCCATTTAAAACCATTTACAACATTTCAAATTTACCACTTGCTCTTCCCCCCATGATATTATTTTCCATTTCATGTTATTCACAGGGATTTTCTACAATTGGTGATCTTCTACTTCTCTGGAATCCTGGTAGTAATGTTTGTCTACTGGCTTGGTATCCATTGTGGGTATTTACCATACATGTACTCATAGTAGTTTCAAATGTAGTTCTAATATTATATAATCTATAAATGGAAGGGTTATGGCATGTTCATCTCACAACCACAAATCTTTGCGAGAAAAAAAATTAATTAAATAATTTCTTCTAGATGGAACACTTCCCACATACGACTATAGCTCAACAAATTAATAATCAAAACCACAATAATGTATTGACCATAAAAATGTTTTTATTAATCTTAGAGCTATTTTATATGAACATAACACATTTTATTCATCCTAAAGCTATCTAATATGCACCCAATAAAAATAATAAAGTGTTTGGAACTATTTGAGAACGCCCAACATCCACAAGAATACCCAAGCATATTTAAATTCATACTACGCTATTTAAATTCACCCAAGGTTGTATTAAATCACCACAGGCATCAATAAAAGCACCCAAACATCATTTTACATGTCTAATCATTTTTAAAAACACCCCATCATATATAAATTCTCCCTACACTCTTTAAAATTCACCCTGGATAGTATTAAAATTCCCCAAGCATCAAAAGAAATGACTAAGCACCATTTTACACATCCACACATGAATAAAAATGCCAACAAATTTAGATTCATCTTAGCAGAGAAAAAAAATTCCAAGTGTTAGCACCTGGCTCGCACCAGTGCTAAGATTTTGAAACGAACTGGCACAGGGGAAATTCCCCACCCCAAGCTAACAGGACGACAAGGTAGATAGGAAAAACCAAAAGAGGAAATCCCACAGACGCGTCTAGACCCCACAGATCCTAGAAAGAAATGACACAAGCACACGACCAAATCAGATCGATGGTGGGAGAATTTCACCGTGGGAAAGAAGCACGACCTATTTAATTGTGAGGGATCACAAAATTCATACCTCCCTTCAAAACCATCAACGAACATGATCCTATGCCACTCATGATCTACAAAGGGTATATAGATCGCGGCGACAACATGTGAGGCGATTAACAAGATATTGCATTGTGAAGGGATGTTAGGGCCTGCGCATTTGGACGAACCAGATCTCACGACATGTTTGATCCATGGTGGTGCCATGTTTCACGCGGCAAAGGTGCATGATGGTTAGCAAAGGAGGCTGGCGTGACTGGCTCAAGGGTCCCTCATCTATCAATGGTTGAGATCTGATGTGTTGATATCGGCGATGTGCATCGTCTTCATCGATGAAAGGTGCAAGGAGGATAACCAAGGTAAGGGAAGCGAAATTGTGCGGGCGGGCACAACAAGCGACGGATGATATTAATAGAGAGGAGAGCTACGACCAAAATCAACACCACGCTATTCGAGGTGTTCGAAGGGTAAGGAGTCTGCACGAACGCAACACTCAGTTGGAGCACTGGAAAGGTTCAGTGAAGTTGGTCATGCTTGAGAAAATTAAACTATTAGGGAAATATGGGGCATCATGCATCTTACTCTTTGCGTTTCCATTTTGGGTCCAAAGTGGGTGCTGCACCGAAAGGCCGATTTGGGTAAAACATCATGGCAGGCCTCCCACCTCAGAAAAATGTTAGGATTTGAATGATGATCTGGGATTTGATTCCCAATTTTTGTAATAGAATTGGGCTCTATTTCGAGGTTGGTACCAGGAGCCACAACATTATAAATAATGCCTCAATTAATGAGGTAGGGGTTGGAATTTTCATCCAGAAATCATTCTGCTCTCGTTTTCTCTCTGTAACTCTCTTGGAATTATTAATGAGAAATATGCTCTTGCATTTTTTAGATTAATCACGATGGTTGCATTCAGTCTGTGTTTCCTATTTATCACATTCATTTATGTGTTATTTTTGCAAATGAACCCTAGATTAGTATACAAGGAATTCGTTCTCAACTCAACGCTCCTATATTAGACGTTGCATTTGTTATTGTGTTATGGTAAATGCTTTGGAATTATTCTCCTATGCTCCATTGCAAATACTAGCCTTTACTGTTCATTCTACTAAAGGTGGTGCAAGAGATTCTCCCTCAGATAGGCGCCTCTTGTTTCACTGGGATTCTTCCATTTTTTCTCTCTCCACTTTTTCAAGATATTTGACTGTTTGCATGGCTTACTTTGCCTCAAAACACATCGGAAATTCCCTTCCTCATTTTTGCTATAATATCCTTGATTTCTTCAAGATTTGACTTCATTTCCCAATGATTCTCTTATATGTCTATTCTTCCATTTTTTAATCTTTTAGCGCCTCGTTACCTACAGAAATCTATTCTTATGCATGTTGTCCAAAGCTTTGTGCATATGTGTTTCTTTCCTCTGTGACAAGAGAGAGCCCTCTCTAACTGTATCAGCTAGAATATCATCTAAAGTTGGTTGAAATGGTTACCCCTGTGACTTCATGCAGTAGCTAATGGAAAAATACAGGCTGTTAACATCTTGGTGCCATTGCCGGGGACCTAATTGCTATTATCTCCTTGAGAAAAATGACACAGCTTCAACTCTACGACCCGATTGAGCAGTCGGTCCTAGACACATAATTGGTTACAGATTCTCTAGTGACTCCATGAAATCTATGAAAGTGGCTCCAATGGGAAATAATGGCAACCAGAATTACTCATATGAGAAGGAATCCTGATACAGAGTCCTTGCAAGAAGTTTTCAAGCGGCCACAACAAGCGACGAATGATCTCAATGCAGAGGGGATATACAACCAAAAGAAATGCTACGCTACTCAAAAAATGAGCACCCAAGGCACTCAAAATTGCCCCATAAATGCACCCAAGTCACACCTTTTCCTTCAAAAGGTGTGACTTGGATCCATAAAATCCCAAACTGCTCATGGGGGGCCTCCAGGTGACCAAATCCAGAAAATAAACCACCAAAAATATGAGATTCAGTGAGAGCTCTTACCTGCAAGTCGCAACACTCGAAACCATTGGTTGGATCAAGAGAAATCAACAAATGAAGAATTAGGGCCCACCTCTCCAACTCCACAATGAACGGTGACAATGACACCTCATCAAGTGGACCCCACCTTTATATAGGCCCCATTTTACCTAATTTATTTCGATTGACATAACAGGACCATACAGACTCCATTGGAGACTCCGTTTGTGCCACTCGTTTCAGAATTCTGCCCTCTATCTCTTTATGAGATCATTGTCTCATGTTTAATAAATCAATTTTGGGACCATTTCCCACAAGTCACCTCTGTTTACGAGCCATTACATGACAATGCAAGTGTCTACGGACCTGTACTTGTATCACACTTCCCGACTGCTACTCATGCGATTTCTTGGGCCACCACCTATTAAGGAATGCTATTTTTTACTTTTATTTTGTATTTTAACACATAGTTGTCTCTTCCATCCACCGCACCTTACGTGGATCTTTGGACCATTGTCCACAAAACAATTTATTTTTCTTGCATGTATTTGGCATAGAACTACCCCTAGACTTACACTCACATCGCATGTAGTCAAGTCCATCCATTGCAACACACACACACGCTCTCCTGACCTATTTCTGAGAGCCACCTTGGTTTGTATGCCTCTGCCACACCGACTTGCGAGCCTCTACCATGATCTATCCCATGCATGCATTGGTATGTTTGAGAGCCTTCTATTCCATCCATACTGCATGGATGACCTTTGGACCACTGTCAACTGTCGCGACATGGTGCATCGCCTGTGCCACTGCAATCGATTGACCATACTAGAATTTTGTTTAAGCTCTTTTCTGACTCCTAAAAACAATGAAAAGATAGCCAAGCACAGCTGCTTCCTTTCCCGCTCACTAAAGTATAGGAAAGGGCGTCTACACCGTCTCGTTTACCTCCTTTTGTGGACCATGTAGACCGTTAAATGAAAAGGACCACCTTGGTGTATTCAAGCCAAGACCATTCCCCTCTGCATACTTTTATGTTTTCTCGGGCATAGGGCCCACACTTTACAAAAAAGCTCACCACGGGTTGTCATTAAGCTCTTTTCCAGGCTTCTCATCAAGAAAAGATTGCTGAGCAAACTTGGTTTCGTTCATGCTCATAAAATTATTTGAATGACCATCCAGTCAGTATAGGTTTAACCTTTTCTGGCCTGATTGGACTACCAACGGTAAAGAAGTCTCTCATCCCCTATAGGATGGGCGAGCTCTCCTATGTATACTTTTATCCTTTTTTGGGAACAGGAGAATACCAATGAAAAAGAGCCCCCATTGGAGTCTTCTTCGTGCTTTCCAACTCTCTAAAATTTAAAGCACCATCGAGCATTTACCTTCTTGGGCTTGCCAAATATCCACGAGATCGTACCATAATAGTGTCCCTAGACACCACCCCACAGAAAATAGTTTGGCAGCATTCCCCCGTTGGCTCGCCTTTGTTCAGAGTACTCTGCAATGTGTCTTCCTTGGATCCCATCAATATCGAAAGCGTCTACCTCCTCCAATTATTTCCCATTTGCAGTGACATTCCTGATATTATAGCTATGATCCCATTCCCATGAGTCAGTTTCATTTGCTACTTGGCCCTCCTTGCCGTCATACTTTGAACAAAGGAATTTTTAGTCTCCCACACTCCCTCTACCCCTGTTCAACTCTTTAACTCCCCCTCCCCCCCTGTTCAGTGGGTCAGTCCGCAGATTGTCTCACATATATTGGTTATCTCCCTCATGCTCCTAGTCAAGGAAACATCATTGCCTTGACTAGGGGCAGGTCTCCTTCTATCAACGACAACACATATATTACAAATAATAGACCCAGAGGTCCCTGTATCCTTGTTTCATTAACCTCATTGATGAGTTCCTTGGACCACTTGAGAGGAGTCCTCAATGCCTCTCAGGATGGTTGTTTCTCATGTGCTCGACTCCAACTACATCATCGCACTGTTGAGATTTGTACAGGGTTTGGTCCACACAGTACTTGGTCGAAGACCCCGGATGTCACTTGACTCTAGCACATTGATGAGTCTATTCGAGGGACCTAAAGAGGTTATGTCCTTTGTGATTTCTAGGTTGCATTGGAGAAAGTATTCAGAAGCCCCAACAATGGTTCGATATACCTTTATGATTGATGTAGGATACTTGTATCGTAGAGACTCTGACTCTTAATCAATGAGTCCACACAGCTATGTACCATTCCAAATCTAGCAGGCCATCAGTCATGAAGATATAGCATTCCATGAGAATTCCATGGGTCCAATGTACCGGATTAGTATTGTATTCATCCTCACATTGAGGCAACCATTATTGTATCATCAGTTGTATATGATCGGCTCTTGTATTTTAGAGCATAGATCAAATTATTCTTTTGACATTATCACAAGCATGGGGATGCTCGCTTCATCCATATACATGTCACACATTGATGGGAACCATATTAATACAAAAACCAAAAGCCACCATGCCCCAGCCCTGGAGGCACCACCTCACCGCAACAAATCCTATATTTTTGTCAGCCATATGATGAGCTCCTACCCTCACACATCAAGGAGAAATATGTTAACCCAAAAAATCCCTCACTAATCCCAAAAAAGGGGCTAAATCCTGGACCAAGGGCTTAAAACCCTAAAACCCCAAAAAAGCTATAAAAGGAGGGTGGGGGGTCACTCTCAAAACACTTCTCCCTTGCATACTGTTATGCTTCCCGTGGATTCCTTGAGACCCTTTGTCTCTCAAGCCACCCACACTCCCTCTCCTCCATCTCTGTTGAGCCATAGCTCCCCCATCCAAGAGAGAGGTGCTTCTTTAAGCCAGGGCATGGTGGCCCAATTCCACCCAAAGAGAAGGTATAACGTGTTGTTTTCCGCATTTTCTTAATAGTTTCTTTGTTTTCTAATCCATGGTTTCATTTGCAGGTTTATTTCCTAACTTGTTTTGCAGGTATTTCGGTTTACTATAGCTTAATGATTGTTTGTAGGCTATTGGAAGTGGAACCCTAACCTTTGTTTGCAGAGGGGTTCTCCATATTTCTCTTCCATATTTTTCTTCATTATTTTTCTTTACATTCTGTTTTTCCTTGTAGTCTTTATACAAGAAGGAACCTACCTTTCTGTCCTATAGACAAAAGGGAGCCATTCCTAACCCTGTAGCAAGGAGAAATCCCTGCTACAGAGATGGTGCAAATACACTCAGGAGCCATGGGCCAATATTTGGCGTGCAAAATATGCGAAGGACCATCTAAGGTCCCAACTGATAAGGTTCAATGAGGATCCTCCAGGATCTCATATATGGACAAAGGTGCTTCCAGGATGAAAATTAATCTAGGAGCACAGTTTCTGGGAAATCAAGGTGAGGAAGGAAGATAATTTCTAGGACGACTCACGGAATCAACTCCCCAAGCTTGGGGATGAGCCAAGATGGTAGCATATTCATGCTAGGGGAATAATGGAAGGCACTTCAAAGGTAGTTCAATACTGGGAAGAGGGAAATCATGAAGACCAGAGACAATGGGATATCCATATGGAAGGGGATGAAAGGATATCTAAGCTGGACCTCCAAGACCTCAAAATGGAACTTCAGGAACAATACATTATGCACAATGAAGAGGAGGATATTATACGTTAGGGATATCTGCAAAAATGCATGTTTAGCATAAAGGAATCTTATAGCATATGAATAAGAAGATAGGAGGTCGGAAGAACCAATATGGACCAAGATTTGGAAAACCAACCCATGGTCAAAAGTGGCAACTTTCTGTTGGCTAATCTCCCATCGAATAATTATAACTAGAGAAAATTTGAAGCGCACAGGTCTCCTTGGTCCATCTCAATGTGTTATGTGAAAAATCCAAGAAGAGAGCACAAATCATCTCTAGGATAGGGGGGCTCAGGCTTTTAGAAGGAGCAATAGATGTAGAAGGGACGCGAGCCCAACTCTAAAGGATTGGCTCCCAAAATATTTCAACAACACATATCTAAACTTTCTGTGGTAGGCATTTCTGAGCCAAGTCTTTTGGGTTGTTTGGAAGGATCGGAATGGATGAATATTTAGGGATAAGCACCACTCCCCAGAAGAAACATGGAAAATGCTTTGTTTGAATCTTGTTGAGATAGTTTGCAGTATGGAATGGAATGAGGAGGACACATATTTCAATGATCAAGAGTGGATAATTGCTGAGGGCTAGGGATTATCTAGAGGAATGTTGAGTGGGATGCATTAGAGAGCTAAGGCCTATAGAGTGTCCAGCCCATTGTCCTAGACCCCTCTGCCACGCCTGATTTTCAAGCTGAAATCTGATGGGGTAGCTAAAGGTAATCAGAGGGCAACAGGTTTTGGAGGTGTGTGTAGAAACGCAGAGGGGGAATTTCTTGAGGTTTTCCATGGTTTGATAGGGTTCAACATGAACAATACTGCAGAGCTTGAAGGCTTAGTTCAAGGGCTAAGGATTATGCTCGGGGAAGGTTGGATCCATTCTATGGTGGAGGGAGACTCGAACGTCATCATCCAGATGGCGAAATGGCTGGCCAACGGATGAATAATGGAGAAGGTGTCATTGAGCTGGCACCTAGCGAGCAGGCTTGAGACCCTCTGTCACTTGGTTTTGACGCACTGGTTGTGTCCTTTCACCAGGTCCACAGGAGAGCTAACCAAGTGGCTGACTTGCTAGAAAAAGTCAATGTCGGGGAAATCAGAGTCAAAATGATGGGATAGCTAGAGGATTTTGGGGTAGCTCAATGGGTTCCACGATGCCAATGGATGGCTCAGTAGGAAATTATCCTGAACAAATGGATGGAGGATTAAGCAGGGAATAATCATGAGGATGATAGGGATAGGAGGACACCACCTTCGATGCTCACTCCTGTCCACGCGTAATAATGAAAGGACAACACATGTTAATATGAGTAAATCCTTCGACCATGAATTTTTGGTATGAATCTTGACTCGAAAAGGAGGACAAGACAAATTCACTGCGAGAGTGAGATCGAGAGATGACGATAGGTATGAGGTCCCAGCTCATTCCAAGTATGGAGAAGGATGATTTTAGGAGCAGGAGGATCAAAGCTAGGTACAAGATTGTTAAGGTGATGTGAGGTGATCATACTATTAATAACGGCCTGTACTCTCGACTCATCATGTACCTTAAGGGGAAATTTTTTTATGGATTGCAGATTACTAAGAACAGGGGGAGATGGGGGGAAATTCAGAGAGTTTCAGTTAAGCATTTGCAAGGGGTTAGAGTGGTGGCTCCTCCTCGAGGTGGTTTTGGGAGGCCCTGTGAAAGTAGTACTGCTAGCCTGGCCCGAGTCAAGGGGAAGAGGGAGGCCAAGAGGGGAAGGAGCAGAGCAACTCGGGCTCAGCTCCAATTCCAAGCTGTGGCAAAGTTTTTCAAAAATCACATTCCTCTGAGTCTCATCGAGCTACGAAAAGGATGAAAAAAAAATTTTGGGAGCAGGTCAAGAAGATGCCGATAGAGGAGCTCAGGATGGAACTAGAGGAGTGGGTTGTTGACCCAGGCTCCACTGAGGGTCGGGCTTCGACTCATGATCATCTGGTAATGACATATTTGGTCATAATGAATATGGTCACCCAAGCAACTATCAAGGTGGAGGCTATGAAGGATGAAGCGATGGCTGAGGATGAGGGCGATGAAGTTCTTGTCCAGGCCTGGAAGGAGCACCATGCGGAGAGCAGGTGCTGATCAATAGCTGATGCATCATAAGGTGGACCAAATTACCACTTGTCTGGGCATATCTCTCTTCCATCTAGGGATGGAGCAGATCCGGGAAAATGGTCCTAGCAGGAGGTCTAGGGGTCGAAGTTTGGAGTGGTTTGAAGGCGGGACTCAGCAGCATGGTGCCAATCTGATGTAGAACCGAGCATCTCCAATGTTGGTCTTTTTCCCTGATAATGCTAAGGGTCAGGTCCAAGAGCTGTAATTTTGCATCCTTCTATATGTCAGTAGTTTTTGATGTTTGTCAGGATGTTCTCAAAGATAGAAGTCTAGGTGTCAGTATTGAACCTTGCCATGGTGGGGATCTCCCTCATTTTGGAAAAGCTTCATATGTAATGGTCTGTAATAGTTTTTAAGTGGGGCATTCTGTTGGTTCCTAGGATGGTGGAGTCTCTGTACGTTTGCACTTAACGGTAATAAAATCCTTTTTATTTACAAAAAAATAAATCACGATTTAATGTTTTTATATGCCTATTTATGACACTAATTCATGTTATATGTGAAATAGAGATGTTAATGATGAGAGGATATGTAGAAATAGCATGCACATGTTTATCAATACAACTTCATGCAAGAGTGGAAGGATAGGGAGAGGGAGAGGGATTTTTACCCTTTCCCTACTACTTCTACTACCTAATACATATTGAGGGTTTTCAGCCTCTTGAATTCATATTACGAGGATACATCCCTCAAGGTGAACTATTTGTTGTTTGTGCATTTGATCAAACATTGGATCATCATAAGAAATAATTTCATGTTGGTCCTCATTAGTCTCTCCAACCCACATAGGAGGAAATTTGTTTCATCACTAGGATATCTAGGAGAGTGGAATATTTTCCCCAGTTCTCTGATGTCCCATCTAGTGTTGTAGTAGAGAGTCAACTATCTTACTCTCAAAGATATATCAATGACCACGTCATTGATCTTGATGATTTTCAAGTGCATGGTGGGTACCTTAATATTTCTGCTTTTGGTCGAGAGGAATTTAGGTGCCTCTCTATTTTTATTATGATGGTGGCGCACTCCACCAGTGAAGGGAAATGCATTAGTTTCCATCTATTGTATTATGTTGATTCTTTATTGTAGATACTTGTATGCATTAGGAGTTCTACCATTTTTTGTGGTATTTTTGTTTTGAATTGGGTATATTCCATGTGCATATGTATGAGAGGGACAAATTCCCTTTTTGTTCATATATTTGTTTTTTTATTTTTAGAAGTTTCCAGCCACCAAGCCATCATTTGAGTGCCTCCCTCCTAGGTTGATTATGAAGGTGCATTTGAACATGTGGGGACATATAAATCTTAAGATGGGGTAGCTTGAGTTCCCAACAAGGATCGCATCGAATTTTCTTGATATGATACTAAGTGATTATGACCATCCATTAAACAATGTGTCATATCCATACGTAGGTTTCGACTAGAGAGCGTTCCATGAAATTTTCTTCACCAAGTATGAGCCACCATATAAGAGAGCTAATATTAGCATTATGTTTAAATTAATCTAGTTTCATTTTATTCTCCTTATATTTAATAAAAATGAAATATATTTTAAATTGACTCATATTAAATTGTTTAATGAAATTGGCTAATTATTATTGTGTACTATATATTCTGCAGACATTGGAAAATTCAATGGGGAGGGCCTTCCTCTTCCCGCTCAAGATTATGAGGAGATGTAGGATCTCAAGGTATGAAAGTTGTAAAGAATTGGCCTCTGACACAAGATTGGTAATAGGTATCGATAGGAGATGGCAAGAAGGTTATCAACATTGTTGGAGCAACAAGAGGTTGATCATGTATGGGTGCATGACATTGTGCGACAACCTCACCTGGTAGAGTTATGGAAGATGAGTCCTCATGATACGAGGAATTTTATGTTGTGCATCCATTCATTTAGATACTAGGAGGGATGACCATGATCCTCCTCCACCACCTCTTCCTCCATTAGCTTTAACAACTCCTCCATCTCCTCCTCCATCGTCTCTTTCATATCCTCCTCTACTACTTTACTAACCACCCTATCCTATTGATAAACTCGACCATCCACCATTTCCTACTCTAGTCACCTCTATTGTAGAGATGATTCTCACAAGGGATATGATTGATATTGATGGACATCTATGCTTGTCTCTGAGCTAGTTTTTTTTTTTTGAAGAGGTGATTCCTTTGGATCTATTGATGGAGGTGTCAATGTATCTAGCTATGTTGGCAGAGGTGTGGATGTCTAATTCTCTAATAGTGAAGGTGCATATTCCTATGGATCTACAGGTGGATGTTCCAATGCCCGTAACTTCAGTGGGAGAGATACCGATGCCTCTCGCTTTGGAGGTGGACCATATATGTTATAGCAATTATTGAACTGGATTTTGTTGTTTATGTTGATGGTGATGTGTATGTTAGGTCAACTTGTGTGAGGTTGGTTATATGTGTGTGATGGTTATGCATGTTATATAATGCATATTTTATTTATTTATCATTACGAAGGGTCTCATTCTATTTCGTATAGTACAAAAATGATATTACAATTAGACCTGGTTGGCTGAAAGGTCCAAGCCACACCAGAATATTTTCAGTGGTGTTGAGTCTATATTCTCCTTGGGTTCCCAACCCCCAACCTTTCCCAGTACAAATGACCTAGTATTCAAGCCCTATTCCATCCAAAATTAGAGCGCAGACATTCCTTGGTCCCGTGTCCCTAATTCCATTGCTTCCATTTTTACACATAACATTCTCCTTACCATTGTCTTCCCATTCCTGACTACATCCAAAGAAAATAAATTATATATAACTAACCCGACATAGAAGAATAACAACATAACCCAAAACATCCCAACGACCTTCATAGTAAAACCAGACAATATGAACAACAAAAATACAAAAGAAACCATCAACCCTTACTGAAGAGGAGGGTCCATAGAGGCAGCTGACTACGCAACATTAGCAGGTTCCCTGGGGTGGTCTAGGAAATCAGCTGCAATATGCTCTAGCAAAGGAAATCCCACCACGCTCCCTTGCTTCCCTCTATTGATAAGGGTAAGAGCTTCCTTTATGCCGTGAGCCATCTGTGCATTGGCCTGATGTTATATAATGCATCTTGTGTATTACTAGATGGTATTATTATATTTGTGTGTTAGATGATGTTTGAATATGTTATATGCATATGTTAGATGATGTTAATGTAATTCTTATGATGGTATTAATGTTTATGATGGTACTATGATGTTTATGTTTATGTTTGTTAAGTGGTGAAAATGATGAGGATGGTATGTTTATGTTTATGTGATGAAAATGATGATGATGGTATGTTTATGGTTATGTATATGATGGTATGATGATGTTTATGTTTATGTTTATTATGGTATGATGATGTTTATTTTTATGTTTGTTAGGTGGTGAAAATGATGTTGATGGAATGTTAGATGATCTTAAAATAATGTTTTTAGATGTAATTACTAGATGTTTATCTTATATGATGTTAGGTGATATTAGATGTGAATGTTCATGTTTTGCTTATAGATTTTCATGTTTTGTTTATAGATAAACATCATGCATTTTAAATTGTGAGAAAACATCATGCATATTTATTTAGGAAAATTGTGAGAGTTGTTTATTAATATCTTATTCCTTACAATGCACTTACTATCATATTGTTACAATAAATGTAAACAATTTTGTGAACTAATATATTGATATTCAAATGATTAACATGTATATTACTACTTAAGTTATAAATTATGTCATATATTGAATTCTTATGTTTTGATATATTCAAAATTATAAATTAGGATATTTATTAATTTCATATGATTGATTGATAAATCATTTAAAATAGTGAGATGAAAAATATTTTAACACTTAACAAGTGGCATTAGTAAAAATAATTAAAAAACTAACCCCTAAATTAAAGAAAAATATATACTTAAAAAATAGATTCCCTTCCAAAAAAAATGTAGAATACAATGAAAATGTCTTATTTTTATTTTAATACAATCACATTTGTATAACATTTGAAATCTACAAATTTAATGTATGTATAAGTAAAGTAGGAAATTATGTTAACTGGATATTATTCATACTCTTCTAATTTCTTCTAATTTGTATGTTTAATAGTTTTTTATATGAATGAACAATTTGTGTTGAGCTAGCAATTACTTTTCAATTAATAGTTTTTTATATGAATGAACAATTTGTGTTGGGCTAGCAATTACTTTTCAAAAAAATGTTTGTGTAAGTTATCATATAAACGTAACATTACTCATACCTTTTTAATTTGTTTTTTTTTAATTGTTTTATAATAAATGAACATTTTTTTTATAAATACAATGTTCAGCTAGCAATTAGTTCTAAAAAAAATAAATGTTTCTAGAAAATAAATATAATATCTCTTTCTCATAATTAATACTATGGGATCTATCTCGATACAAACTTATTTTGTTTTCTGAATATTTGTTAAAAACACAAATATTATCTCCAAGCACACTTATATAACTTCATATAATTTAACTATCAAATATTTGATAATTAATTAAGATATATTTGATTGTACTGATTACTTAGATTATTAATATTACATCACCATTTATTTTCAATATTTTTAAGTTTAATCTCATTTTTTTATTTAACTACATTACCTTACTTATAGTGATGCCATTATTGGAACTTAATTATCTTATATTATCTACCATATATCGAGAGAGGCTAGAAGAATAGTTAGGGAAAGTATAATAGATTGGCCTCAACTTAAATATTTCTCACATATTTATTGAGAATAAATAATCAGTTTGTAAATATGAAAAAAACGTCTTTGATAATCAATGTATATGGCTATGTACCAAGCTAAAAGTTTTTTTTTTCAAATAAAGGTATCATTTAAAAGTTGAAAAAACAAGTTGAATATAATCATGAATTGAAATTATTTAAATGTCAATGCTTGCCATTTTCACAATATAGATATTATTTCCTCTAATATGTTCATGTCCACCTTGTAAACTCCTTTCAAAGGAACTCTTATGCTTGAAATACCACACTAATGCAAAGTATAGGTGTCTACATAAGTATAATATACTTATGAAATCCACCTTGTTATTCAAATGAGAATAGTTGAAATACAACAAATAATAATTATGATTAACATCAATGATAATTTGCAAGCTAATTAGTTGATTTTTATCCAATTGTAATTATAGTATAATAAATTAAATGATAAAAACGACACTAGAATTAATTAAATTTAAAGCAAAAGAGATCATCTCTAACTATGGATAATCACATACAATCATTCCATATAGTCACAAATATCTTGATAGACAAACACATTTCACATCATATTGATTGTTACCAACTCAAATTGTTCAAAAATATCTCGTAATCAAATTTATTTTCACCGTCATAATGCTAAATAATAAAGAATATAATTCAAGAATTAAAGATAACACTAATAAAATTATATATAAAGACTATAAATCCTGAAATAAAAATGTACATATCACTATCATTTTCCATTGCACTCATTATCTTCCTTTGTTGGCATGATAGCACCATTGTTCTCAAAAAAACAGTTAGATATATGTTCAAGTCTTAATACAAACCACCAATCCCTATCCAATACATCTGGGTAAAAACACACTTGGTTGTAGTTTCTTGGGAAACTATAATGCTCCTTAGTTTCATACCACATCCTTATAGAGTTGATACATACTATCCCATCCTTTACATTATTCCTCTTGATTGTGTCCCACCACTGGAACCTAAACATAACTCACTGGAAATATGAGAAGTCCACTTGAATGCTATCTTGTATTTTTCCAACATAACCCAACTCCCTCCATTTTAGGTTTTAATCACGGTGGATAGCACAACTATATTGGTCGAATTTGAATTCAACTCCACATTATTATGTAATATGTCCATCCTCGATGCGAAAATGATTCACAAATGTGCACATATATGGAAACAGATGCACCTGTAAAAAAAAGTGACCAAATGATGATGACATATGTCTAATAAACTGACCATTAATATATAAAATATAGAGGTTATAATTCAAATATGTATTATAAAGTTACAAATGTATAACATAAATATATTGTTACCAAGTTGTTGCACCCAATCCCTATGTTTAGCGCATCCTCCTCAACATGTGGTTAAAAAACCAGATGCCCCTTATTTCTCTCTGACTTGGTCAACAAAAAACTATTGGGACATATCGTTGGAATATTTTATTTTAAATTTAATACAAATTAGGAATGCTTCTACTATTAAACCGTATAAATTCCTTCATATCAATGTCTGGTTTCCCCCTCTTCTCTTCATACAGTACGACCCAGGATTGTGTTTCATCCACATTATAAATAATGAATTTATTGATGGCATAAATTTCTGATTGTTTTTGTATTCGTGAAATAAAATTCAAATATAGTACATATTATATCAAATATATATTATGAACTGAATTGTGCATATAAGTCACAAAAGATAACCAACTATATCTTTATCATGGGTCTTTTTTTGCTCGTTTGGAGTAGCTCCCCATCCCTTTTCTCCTCATCATGTTCACCATCCCAAATCACTGCACCTGGTGCATGGTCGATTTTCTTGATGTAATCACTGGCATACTATAATGAATCATATACTATGTACCTGTTGATTTTGGAAGGCAATTGCTAGAAAAATTACAAGGCAGTCAACAGGACGAGAAAGCCTAATATGAAAGGAGTCAAATAATCCTATGCAAGGACGATCCGATCCCCAAATTGTTTGGTATGACTAACCCCTGTAGATATTATTCCTGCAATGGCACTGTGTAAACAAATACAAATGGATCTTGTCTTCTTGTGTGGAAGATATGAAGGGTGTGTAGTAACAAAGTAAACTGATCTATGTGCTTAAACTAAATCTATGAAAGATGATAGTAAGAGGTAGAAAAATCAGATAAAAAATACTTTGAAAAATGTTATCCCAATCTATAAACTTATAAATCATATCTAACCTTATCAAATTTAAATAAAATAAAATAAAACAATTACAATTGAATTATTTCATCCAAATAATCTAAACACATAATTGTTCTATCAGGGAAATTCCAATTGAAAAACTAACATTTAATACGAATAACTGTTTAATGGTTGCAATAATAAAAATATTAATTAAATAAAAAAATTAATTTAAGACATAATTAACACAATAACTGATTAATGACAAATCAAATAGAGGTTAGTGTGTTTAATAATGATGCAACATATAATAAAGTTGTTCGAAAAATAAAAGGTAAACCGAGATTCCTCAAAGAAATTTGATAAATCACCAAGAGATGGTAGAAAGAAACTAACTGAACTTTATTCAAAATGCAAAACATTTCAATTCCACAAAATGAAGAGTGTCTCTAGTCCTTCCCTCATGTTTTTATTCTCCTATTCCCCCCCCTTTCTATGATATCTCGGTCTATTTAAATAATAATTACAAACATTACAAAGAAATAAATATCCCATAGAAGTAGGGATCATAAAATATCATTTTTAGGATTTTCTAAGGGAAGATTTTCAATTGGAAAATACATCCAACAAATCTATAATGTCCTGATATTGATCATATTCTAATTGTAATTGATCTTTGCAAATAAGTGACTCAATTTCCATCTTCTTCACTTTTTCCAATTCTCGTAGAAAGAGATTAATCATTATTTGTGAAGTTATGGGTGACTCAATCAATTCCTTGATATTTTCTACGTAGATGTGATAAAGCTTCTCAATTTTCTCCTTAATCTTCGAGTACTCTCGTTCAACCTTCTCCATCATTATTTTGGGTGGTAGAGAATCTTCAATTGGATCTATGATGGAAAAGTTTAGGAAACCTAATAGGTTTTCTGATGCAAACCATATCTTCTTACATGCTTTATGTCCATCCTGAATGATGGACTCAATGAATTCACATACATTTTCCTAGGACTCCAAAGATATTTTGACTCTTCTCACTTTATTTTTTTAAGACTGACATACCTTTAGGTTTATTTTTGATGTACCTTTGTCAGTCTTCCACATCATCAAAGGCCCCTTTGGTGGAATCCTTCCTCCTTTGATTATGATCATAAAGTATATTGGATTGATGTTCAAAATAGTTGTAGGTATCCTGAATTTCATTCAACCCTTAAAAAATATCAACCATCAAATTCTTAAGATCATCCTGAATCTAGGAATCTAGCTCTTTGAATTGTTCCTTTCTAAATTTAGAGAAGGAGGAAGAAACAGAGATAGACTGCGAATCTTTCATCTGTTGTTCAAGGGCTATGATATTTTATGCATGGTTCAAATTCATCCCTCATGCTTCTTCAATTTATTGTTCAAGAGAATATCATTTTGTTCTTGCAAGTGCCTGAGCTAGTTTTCATAATTACCTTTGAAACTCTGCATTTCAGATTGATGGTGCTCATTGGTATGAGACTACTCCTATTTGAGTCTTTGCATTTCTTCATGTTTTGCCTCAATTTACTTGTTTAGTGAGGTAACAGAGTCATAATTTCCCCCTGCAAAGGATCCCATAGTAGCTGTTGTATCAAGAGCTTCTTGCTTGACATCAATTGATGCTCTCTGCCATATGATCTGATTTGGGATAGTACCCTGCATTAGAGTTCCTTCCTTGGCTCTATTGGAACCCTTATTTACCACATCCTTTTTTTTTTCTCCATAAATATTCCCCCAATGAGACTACTGCATATTCATTGAAATATGTTATTTCCTCGACCGTGGGAGTTGAAATTTCAAAAAATGTGACCAGAGGCACAGGCTGGGAAATAAAAAAAGTTGGAATAGACATGTTCAATTGGGGAATAGGAACAAATAACATGTGAGCATGAGAGCATGAGGGTGTAGGAATGGAAACATGGATTGGGGTAACTGGCTCTGAATATGTGACATAAATAAGAGTGACAACAGGCTCTAAAGATACTATAGATACTTGTGCTTGGGATATCTGTGAAAATTCAACCTCAATAGGAGAAATAGGTTGCTCAGTTGTCGCTGAGGATGGAATTGTGAGACTAGAAAAATGGCAGAAGAAATAGTGGTTGGAATTAAAAAACTCACAAAAGATGCATCTATTATATGAGTGATTATTTGTGGAAAATGAATATCAGGGAATGAATCATCATCCATTAAACCCTTAAGTGGATCCACAGATTCCTGGGTTACTAAGACAATTGTTGGTAAGGTGATAGGAATAGTTATCGGGCATGAGAAATTGGTTGGAAATGATTCCTATTCAAGAAAAATATCCTGTATTTCAAGCATATTGACCTATGGGGGTGGATCATCACCTATTTGCTTCTTTGTTGGAGGGGTAGAAGTTTCTGCTTGTGCTTCAACCACTGAGCTCATCAACTCTAAACTTCTCTTCATTTTTGTGGACTTCATAAGAGCATCAAGAGCGGATGAAGATTTAAGTTGTGGAGGATATTCAATAACAAATTCCCCATGATTGTTTGTTTTATCAGTGAGCATGGAAGATGTGCTGGCTTGTGATTTTTGAGCTTTCTTTTCCACCAATTGCTTCTGTGTCTTTTCTACTAGTGTCGATTCAAGCTTTCTATAATGGATAAATTTAGTCTTGAGCTCCATCTAGTACTAGAAAATAAAATTATTCTCATCAGGAGAAGAGATTATGCTTACAACCTAAGAGAAATAGCATGCCCCTTGATAAATGGAATCATTAAGATCCATGTAATGAGCATAGGCAGTCTTTCTATGTTCTTAAGTAAAATGGTTTTCCAAGAAGGATTTTAGATCATGCATCCTTCTAAGGGCCTCTCCAAGCATAAAAGTAATAATATTTTTTTGAAGTACACATGTATGAGTGGAGTTCTGGATTACCAGACATCCAAAGTTAAGGGGAAACTTAGGCGGCACTCTCCTTTTAGCTCCAGTTAGCTTGGGAAATACTCCATCAATGAATGTATGGAAGGATATCTCTTCCAACACCATTATATCATGCACAATTATGGGAAGTGGGTGAACTGTGTTGCTGCCCAAATTCTGATATATGCAAAATACTTACCAACCCACCAATATCCTATGGTAGAAATCAATGGTTTGGATCTGGATAAAAATGTGGGAGCATCTTCCTTGAATATCTTTTGATAGATGGAACCCAAGAAATGATCAAAAATATCATATCTGAGAGGAATGAAATTATCCTCCCATAATGTTGAGAAATAAATGTGGACAAAAAGTCGAACCCTTGTCCAATTCCATCCCATGCTAGGGAAAGGAAATGCTGCACAGAATAAATCCATCACTTATGCAGAAAGATAGAATGTGGGATTCCTTGACACTGGAGTCTTCTGATATTTTTCAATGGCTTCCTCCAATACCAATGACAGGATCTGGGCCTAATTACATGATTCCCATCCGAATGTGATGAGAAAGGGGCACCCATCCTACTTTAAAAACTGTACAACTGAGAAGTGCATATAACCTGCATAATATGGCTGCTAACAGAGAGAAAGGTTCCCTAAACCAAGAGATATGATACAACTTATCAGGTTTAGGTAAAAGGGTAGAAGGTTTGTCCATTTAGGACTTGAGAATTTCTTCAAAATTGTACTGGGTCGTAGAGGATTCAAGAAATTGACTATTAAGCAACTGTTAGGGTTGCTTAAGTGCATAAGCTATAACAAAAACTTTAGGGTGAAAGCTGGCCAATTAGGTTTGAGGTTGGTCATTGAAGGAATGGTATTGGGGTTTTGTGTGATCAATTATCCATTTTACACCATCAATATAAGGAATTAGAGTGCGTCTAGATACTATGGTGTGAATTTGAGACTTGCTAATGTTCACAAACGTCCTCTGGTGATGTTGAATCCCTGTGAAATTGTCATTGTAAAAAATAGAATAAATTCTTGACTAGTTAAGGTGATAGGTTTCAGACACTCTTCCATTTGTATAAGAGAAAATACCATTATTTGGGTATTTGTTTTTCTGCTCGTTTAAGGTTGTTTTGGACTTGGTATTTCTTGACGTGACTGCTAGGAAACAAGAAAATTCTAATTAAAATGAAGAGAACAAATTAATTTAACCCGAATTCAGTTTCTGAAATTGGACAAATGGAGGGTAAAAGATTCAAAGAACTTACCAATAATATGTTGGGGATAAGTAAATCCGTTGAACTAGTTAGAAATTGGAATAAAATTCTTCCGCTGTAGGTAAAATTTGCAATTGGAAATCGTAAAATGGCAAGAAAATTTTAAATATTTAAACAACCAAATTTAACGGTGAAATGAATCTAGATATTAGATATTAAAAAATATAAACGGTTGATATTGACGGGAAAAAGCGGGAAAGGAAATTGTGGAGGAAACTATTCGACAATTTTAATATTGGATTTCCACAATCTGCAATCCACATTGTGGATTATGGGATTACAGGGTGAAAGTTTCTACCAAAAATAATTTATTGCGTCTGCAATCAGTAATCCGCATTGCAGGTTACAAAATCATAGAAGTGCGACTTATGATTTTATTATATTTTATGGTTTATGATTTCCACAATCCCCATTGTGGGTTATAGAAAAAACAAATTTCAAGACCCCCAAAAAAGGACTTTCGTTATCCACATTGTGGATTGCGGAAACAACATGTTTGAATGAAAAAGACTATTTTTTCTGCAATTCACAAACTAAAAAAAAACAAGGCTTTGAAGCAAATTTTATTAAAACCAAAACATGAAATGAAAAAAGAATAAACACAAAATTGATTGATACCCCAAAAGAAAGATAAGAACCTTAGATATTACCTTAATGATAAGTAAATGGGGTTCCCATTTTAATTGATAAAATGGGATTTGTTGTGCCATAAACAAATGGCGACTCAATGGGGAAAACATGGGTTGTTGTTAACTAGGTTTCGATGCAGGCTTACATGTTTTGACAGGGTTCTATTAACCAGGTTTTAGATGCCTGCTTATGACCTCTATTTTCTTATTGAAGGTTTGTCCTACACATGTTTGGGTAGTTGGATAGGTGTATTGCGTCTTTTGATAGGGACTCTGTTAACTGGGTTTTGATGTATTTTTATTACCTCCATTTGTTGCTTGAGGGGAATTCCTACGTGTGTTCGAGCAGTTGGAAAGGTGTTTAGCGTGTTTTGACAGGGGTTTTGTTAGCTGATTTTTGAAGTAGTTTTATTACCTCCGTTTGCTGCTTGATGGTCTTTCATGTGCGTGTTCAAGAAGTTGGATAGGTGTCTTGGGTGTTTTGACAGCGCTCATGTTAACTGGTTTTTGTTGCACCCATATTTGGTAAACCAAGTGTGGTTTATTACCTTCATTGTTTCTTTATAGTCTATCCTACACATGACCAGAGTGATAGCCTTCAATATTAAGGATTGACAGGCGGGGGAATGGATTTTGGACAAGTGCATTATGTGTTTTGATTGGAATTTTTATTGTTGTCCTAAACAGTCATTCCTACGCATGACTGAATTGATGACCTTATGTCATGACATATTGTTTTCATGCACGTTTGGTGGTCAATTTCATTTTTTTGGTGCACGTTTAGATTGATAGCCCAATTTTTCCTGTTAGTGTCCTTCACTGCAACGTTCTTCCTTTTTTAATTTTCTCATGCTATTAATAACGGCCTGGACTCTAGACTCGTCACCTACATTAAGGGGAATTTTTTTTATAGATTTCAGATTACTGAGAACAATGGGAGTTGGGGGGGCATTCAGAGAGTTTCAGTTAAGTTCCTGCAAGGGGTCAGAGTGATGGATCCTCCTTGAGGTGGTTTTGGGAGGCCCTTTGAATGCAGTACTGCCACCCTGGCCTGAGACAAGAGGAAGAGGGAGGCCAAGATGGGCAGGAGCAGAGAAACTTGGGCTCAGCTCCAAGTCCAAGCTGTGGCATATTTTTTCAAATATCACATTCCTCTCGAGGCTCGTTGAGCTACAGAAAGGATGGAAAAACAATTATGGCAGCAGGTCAAGAATATGCCGATAGAGGAGGTCAGGCTGGAATAGAAGGAGTGGGTTTTTGACCCGGGCTCATGGGGGCTTCACTTAATAACCAATATACTATCACGTTAGTTCATATTGTGGGTTTTAAAATGATAAAAAATCGAACCAATATATTGCAGGTATTGGGGGGATGAGGGGTTTAAGGTGGGGCTAGGTAGGGTGGTTTATAAGGATTGAGCTATAAAAAGGGGTGGGGAGGAGGTTTTAAGTATTGGGAGGGGGTTTCAACAAAAAGCGTTTGGGTCAATATCTCTCAAAATTAAGGGTATTCTTTAATATCCCATGATTGCACGTGCTATGTGAGAGGTTCACTAAGTGAAGTCCCCATGCCAAGGCTCCACTGCGGGTCAGGATTTGGCTCATGACAATATGGTAATGATATATTGGTTCATAACAAATATGGTCACCCAAGTGTTTATCAAGGTGGAGGATATAAAGGAGGAAGCGGTGGTTAAGACTGAGGGTGACTCGTCTAGGCCTGGAAGGAGTACCATGCGGAGAGCGGGAAGATTCTCAAGCAGCTCCATGACTAGGGTGTCGATCAGCAGCTGATGCATCGCAAGGTGGACCAAATTACCACTTGTCTGGGCATCGCTCTCTTCCATCCGGGGATGGAGAAGATTTGGGAATCTAGTCCTAGCAGGCGGTCCAGGGGATGAAGTTTGGAGCGGTATGAAGGCAGGACTTAGTAGCATGGTGTCGGTCTAATGCAGAACTTGAGCATCTCCAATGTTGGTATTTTTCCCTCATAATGTTGAGGGTCAGGTCCAAGAGCTATAATTTTGCATCCTTGTATATGTCGGTAGTTTTTGATGATTTTTGTTAGGATGTTCTCAAAGATAGGAGTCTAGGTGTCGGTATTGAACCCTGCCATGGTGGGGATCTCCCTCATTTTGGAAAATATTTGTATGTAATGGTCAGTAAAGGTTTTTAAGTGGGGCATTTGATTGGTTCCCAGGTTGGTGGAGTCTCTGCACCTTTGCACTTGACATTAATAAAATCCTTTTTATTTACAAAAAAAAATATCATGATTTAATGTTTCTATATGCCTATTTATGATACCAATTCATGTTATATGTTAAATAGATATGTTAATGATGAGAGGATATGGAGAAATAGCATGCACATGTTTATCAATACAACTTAGTGCAAGAGTGGAAGGATAAAGAGAGGGAGATGGATTTTTACCCTTTCCCTACTACTTCTACTACCTAATACATATTGAGGGTTGTCAGCCTCTTGAATTTATATTAGGAGGATACATCCCTGAAGAGGAACTCTTTGTTGTTTGCACATTTGATCCAACGTTGGATCATCACAAGAAATAATTTCATGTTGGTCCTGATTAGTGGCTCCAACCCACTTAGGAGGAAATTCATTTCATCACTAGGATATCTAGGAGAGTAGAATATTTTCCCTAGTTCTCTGATGTCCCATCTAGTGATGTAGCAGAGATTCAACTATCTTACTTTCAAAGATATATCAATGACCGTGTCATTGAGCTTGATGATTTTCAAGTACATGGTGGGTACCTTAATATTTCTGATTTTGGTCGAGAGGAATTTAGGCGCCTCTCTATTTTTCTTATGATGGTGGTGCACTCAACCAGTGATGGGAAATGCATTAGTTTCCATCTATTGTATTATGTTAATTCTTTATTGTAGATACCTCTATGCATTAGGCGTTCTACCATTTTTTGTGGTAGTTTTGTTTTGAATTGGGTATATTCCATGCACATATGTATGAGAGGGACAAATTCCCTTTTTGTTCAGATATTTGTTTGTTTATTTTTACAGGTTTCCAACCACCAATCCATCTTTTAAGTTCCTCCATCCTAGGTTGATTATGAAGGTGCATTTGAACATGTGGGGACATATGAATCTTAAGATGAAGTAGCTTGATTTCCCAACAAGGATCACATCGAATGTACTTGATATGATAGTGAGTGATTATGACCATCCATTAAACAATGTGTCATATCCATACGTAGGCTTCGACTAGAGAGCGTCCCATGGCATTTTCTTCATCAAGTATGAGCCACCATATAAGATAGCTAATATTAGCATTATGTTTAAATTAATCTAGTTTCATTTTATTCTCTTTATATTTAATACAAATGAAATATATTTTAAATTGTCTCATATTAAATTGTTTAATGAAACTGCCTAATTATTATTGTGTACTATATATTCTTCAGACATTGGATAATTCAATGGGGAGGTGCTTCCTCTTCCTGCTCAGGATGATGAGGAGATGTAGGATCCCAAGGTGCCAAAGTTGGAAAGAATTGGCCTCTGACACAAGACTGGTAATAGGTATCGATAGGAGGTGGAAAACAGCTTATCAACATTGTTGGTGCAATAGGAGGTTGACCATGTATGGTTGCATGACATTGTACGACAACCTCACCTGGTAGAGTTATGGAGGATGATTCCTCATGATACGAGTAATTTGATGTTGTGTATCCATTCATTTAGATACTAGGAGGGATTACCATCCTCCTTCTGCACCGCCTCTTCCTCCATTAGCTTTAACAACTCCTCCATCTCCTCCTCCATCATCTCTTTCATATCCTCCTCTACTCCTATTTTACTAACCACCCTATCCTATTGATAGAATCGACCATCCACCATTTCCTACTACAGACACCTCTATTGTAGAGATGATTCTCATAGGGGATATGATTCATATTGATGGACATATATGCTTGTCTCTGAGCTATTTTTATTTTTTTTGGAAGAGGTATTGATTCCGTTGGATCTATTGATGGAGGTGTCAATGTATCTAGCTATGCTGGTAGAGGTGTGTATGCCTTTGTATCTACTAGTGAAGGTGCATATTCCTATGGATCTACAGGTAGATGTTCCAATTCCTTTAACTCCAGTGGGAGAGATACTGATGCCTCTAGTTTTGGAGGTAGACCAGATATGTTATAGCAATTATTGAACTGGATTTTGTTATTTATGTTGATGGTGATGTGTATGTTAGGTCAACTTATGTGAGGTTGGTTATATGTGTGTGATGGTTATGCATGTTATATAATGCATCTTTTATTTATTTATCATTAAGAAGGATCTCATTCTATTATGTATAATACAAAAATGATATTACAATCAGACCTGGTTGGCTGAAAGGTCCAAGCTAGACCAGGCTATTTTCAGTGGTGTTGAGTCTATATTCTCCCTGGGTTCCCAACCCCCAACGTTTCCTAGTACAAATGACCCAGTATTCAAGCCCTATGCCATCCAAAATCAGAGCACAGACATTCCCTGGTCCCCTGTCCCTAATCCCATTGCTTGCCTTTTTACACATAACATTCTCCTTACCATTGTCTTCCCATTCCTGATTACATCCGAACAAAATAAATTATATATAACCAACCTGGCATAGCTGAATAACAGCATAACCCATGTTATATTTTTAACATTAAGCTAGCATATCATTAGGATCTTTAACTGAGAGAACAACAAGCAAATCAATCAAACACAAGAGACCATGAACATAGTGTTTTTCCTCAGGGAAACCATAAATGGAGAAAACCTTGCAACTTCCTCTGAGATAGAATTAGCACCAAAAGTGAAACCCAAAACAATAAGATGATCTCTCGATAGAAGTAACCTCTTTCTTCCTTGCCCCAATGTCTTTCTTTTCCTCAGATATGTGCTACAACTGAGTGTGAGTGAGTGTGTGATAAATAGAGAGGCTAGCTCTCTATTTATACTAATTCATTACTTGACTAAAACCAACTAGGGCCAATTTCACTAGGTGAGTCTAATAACCCTAGTTCCCCGGAACTGCGGGGACTTTAACCCTTAGACAATAGGAGGGTTACCCACCTTGAATTGACATGACTTGTTTACATTATAGAAACTCCTGATAAGAACCTCGGGGCATGAATTGACTCAATTACATCCCGGAATAAACATCGGGTTACAATACATAAGAAATACAAGTGAATACATTCTGAAGTTACAATTACATCAACACTTCCTCTTAACTAGGAATGTGTTCCCTCGACACAATTTATCAGCACGAGTCTTCTTCTCTGTATCATCTGGATCATCATAGAGGCTTCATCATATTCACCTTCAATTCATCTTTATCTTCAAGTCACCTTCATCTTCAAGTCATCTTCACTTGGATCTAGATCATCACTGGATCTGGATCATCATCACTGGATCTGGATCATCCCTTGATCTAGATCATCTCTGGAGCATCATATCTGGATCTGGATCATCCCTCGATCTGGATCATCTCTACTAGATCATCATCACTGGATCATCACAGGTTCTATCTCACGATTCTTCTTGTCATAGGAAGTTCTACAGATCCAACCCTTTTTCATGCTGGTTGTGGGCCTAGCCTCCATGTAGGTCTTCTTCACTGCTTATATCTAACCCTAAGTCAGAATGGCCCACCCAACACTTATATATTATCATGTAGGAACCAATCCTATAATCATATCACAAAGGCATGCCCAACACCCACATTTGACCATGTGGGAACTGATGCCACAACACTGTAAGAAAGGTCCAGCACTCACATTTGACACATGTGAGGAACCAATCCAGCATACATGTTCAAAAAGGCTTAGCACTTATATTTGACACATGTGGGGAACCAATCCAACATACATGTTGAAAGAGGATCTCCACTTACATTCGACACATGCGAGGAACCAATCCAACCTGCATGTTTGAAAGGGATCTGCACTTACATCCGACACATGGGAGGAACCAATCCAACATGCATGTTCGAAAGGGATCTGCACTTACATCCGACACATGCAAGGAACCAATCCAACATGCATGTTATAAAGGGCGTTCACTCACATATGATAAATTAGGAACCAATCCTATAGTCATATCAGAATGGCCCCCAGTCCCAAACTGATTTACTTGGTAACTGACCAGGTTCCTCCATTCCAAGAATGGCATTCAATGCTTACTTCTGATCATGTAGGAACCAATCCTACAGTCACATCAGAATGGATTGGCACTCATATCTGACATGGAAGGAACCAATCCTCACCATGATAGAATGGCTCAGCCCTTACATCTGACCATGGAAGGAACTAATCCTCTCACCATGTTAGAATGGCTCTGGGTCTCATCATTTCCACTTGGAGGAAACATTGATCTAGAGACACCAAGCTTCTCCCTAAAGTACTCAAACTTCACCTTAGCCAATGGCTTTGCCAACACATCAGCTATTTGTTCCTCCATCGCAACATACTAGAGCTTCACTACTCCCCTCTACACCATATCCCTGATATAGTGATACTTGATCTCGATATGTTTCGACTTGTCATCGAACACTGGATTCTCTGACAACTTCATGAAACTCTAGTTGTCACAATGTATACAAGTAGCATCCATCTCGAGATCAAATAAATCAGACAATAGCTTCCTCAGCCATACTCCCTCAAAACAAGTTGAACAAGCTGTGACATACTCTACTTCAGCTATACTCAATTCCACATAGGATTGCTTCCTGCTAAAACAAGAGATCACACCTGATCCCATACTGAAGCAACACCCTGAAGTGCTCTTCCTATCGATGGCACTACCTGCCCAATATGAATCAATATAACCCTCTAGGTTAATCTTCTGATTCACCTCGTACTTGAGCCCATAGTCAATTGTACCCTTCAGGTACCTTAGAATATGCTTTGTAGCAATCAAGTGAACATGTCTTAGATTTGTCAAAAACTGGCTCAAGGTGTTCACAGCAAAGCAAATATATGGTCTCGTGTTCTTTAGGTACATCAATGACCCAATCATCTGACAATACATAGTAGAATCAACCGCTTTTGATGAAGCATCACTCAACAACTTCATGTTCGATTGTATAAGTGTGATCATGGCCTTGCAGTCCATCATCCTGAACCTCTTCAAAATCTCTACTGCATACTTCCCTTGTCCAAGGGATATTCCATCCACATTCTACCACACCTCCATACCTAGAAAATAATGCATCATACCCAAGTCCTTCATTTCGAACTCAGTAGCAAGATTTCTCTTCATATCAGTAATCAACCCATCCATACCTGTTACAAATACATCATCTACATACATTAGGAGCATCACTAGGTTTCCATCTTCAACCTTGTAGTAAAGGTTGGAATTTTCTTTACTCTCGGTAAAGCCCAAAGTGGATAAGCTGTCAATTCTACCATACCATGTCCTGGGTGCATGTTTCAAACCATACATGGATTTCTTCAATCTACACACATGAGACTCCATGTCATGTGTCTCAAAACTGAGTGGATGCTCTACATACACTTCCTCTTCCACTACACAATTAAAGAAAGTAATCTTGACATCCATTTGGTGTATCTTCCATTTTATCACTGCACCCAGAGCAAGTACTGATCTAATGGAAGTGTATCTAGCTATAGGTGCAAAGGTTTCTTCATAATCTATTCCTTCTTTCTGTGAGAAGCCACGAGCCATGAATCTTGCCTTATATTTCTCTATGCTACCATTTACAGCATGCTTGATCTTGTAGATCCATTTGAAAGTTACAACCAACTTCCCTTCTGGTTTTGGGACAACATCCCAAACATCTTTCTTCATGATTGATTGATACTCTTCGATAATAGCATCCTTCCATTCTTTCCATTCTGTTGCTTCTTCATAATTGGAAGGTTCTTTATTGATAAAGTCACATAGTAAAGCTACATATCCGTAGCAAGATCTGCTTCTCTTTATTTCTCTGTGACTCTCTTCTAGAGCCCCATATCTTTCTGCACCTTGGATAGCTTCTCGTACCCAAGCAGGTCTCCTCTTGTGAGGATTCTTCTCTTGAGGTGGATCTACAGGTTCTTGTGGTTCTTCAAATTCTTGATCTTCTTCTTGAATCTCTTCATTCATGTTTGTATCATGAATTTTGGGTGCTTCTGCTTCGTCTGGTTCTTTATCAGGTCTCTTTCTGGTTTTGTTGTAAGCTGTGTCTTCATCAAATGTTACATCCCTGCTGATGTCAATCTTCTTGAATCCTGGGAAGTATATTCTGTAAGCCTTCGAGCTTTTAGAGTATCCCACAAATATACCCTTCTTTCCTGATGGATCTAACTTTGTCCTCTTTTCTTTTGGAATGTGTATGTACAATGGACAACTGAATATTCTAAGATGGTTGACTTCTGGTCTCTTGCCGGAGAATACTTCTTTAGGAGTCTTGTTCTTAATTACTCTAAGTGGAGTACGGTTCTATACATACATCGCTATTCTATCAGCCTCCACCCATAGATGCATGGGAAGATCTTGATCATGAAGCATTGCTCTTGCAGCTTCCATGATAGTTCTATTCTTCCTTTCTACAACCCCATTCTGTTGTGGATTATGTGGAGTGGATAACTCCCTCTTAATCGCTGATTCTTTGCATAAGTCTTTGAATTCATTTGATGTGAATTCTCCGCCATTATCTGATCGAAAGGTCTTGATCTTCTTTTCTGTGTGGTTCTCGGTCAAGGCTTTGAATTATTTGAACTTGCTGAAAACTTCATCTTTGTTCTTCATGAAGTAAATCCATGTCTTCTTAGAAAATTCATCAATAAAAGAAACATAGTATACATACCCGCTTAAAGAACTTGATGACATTGGTCCACATACATCGGAGTGGATGATTTCCAAGATTCCTTTTGCTTTGCTTTCTCTACTTGGAAATGTCTTCTTTGTGTTATTTCCTTTCGCACATCCTTTGCAGACTCCTTCATGTTTTGCTTGAATTTTTGGAATACCTTCAACAACTTTTCTTGCAAGTGGTAGTGCTCTGTAGTGGACTTGTGCAAGCCTTCTATGCCAAAGTTCATTTGGATCTACTCTGTCATGGACCAAAGCTTGTTCTAGATGGCCCTTCAATTTGTATATCCTCCTTCTTGTTCTCCTATTAGTATTGCATCGTCAATAGTCTTTCCTCTTGGCCACTTGAGGAGTTGGCCATCTACAAATGCAACCCTCATGCCTTTTTCATCCAGTGCCGATATGGATAGAATATTATTCTTTATTCCTGGTACAAACAAGACATCCTTCATTTTCATAGAATTTCCAGAGTCTAGCTTGTAGGATGATTCACCACTACCTTTTATGGGATATTGGTAGTCATCCCCAAATTTCACCTTATGGGGTGAATTATGTTTGGATACTTTCTCAAAGGATTCCTTGAAACCTGTCATGTGTTTGGAAGCCCCACTGTCAATAAGCCAATCTTTGCTTCCATGAGTGACAATTCCCGTGAGAGTGGAGATCAGAACATATTCATCTTCACTTTCTTGTTTTACTCTCTTTCTGGGAGGATCATCATCCTAAATAGTGTGAGCATGATGTCTTGTTTTGGAGTTCCTCTTCTTCTTGGGTCCATTCTTATTCATGGGACAATTTCTAGCATAGTGTCCTATTTCATCGCATGTATAACATCTGAGTATAGATGAACATTTCTGATGAGAATTCTTACCTTGGTGATGATTATTTTCCCTTCTTCCTTTCTTGGAGTGTACTGTGAGATCTTGATATTCACTTCCCATCTTTTCTTTTCAAACTGCTATTCAAGCTTCTTCTTGTGAACATTCTTCCCACAATCTACTAAACTTGAATAACTTCTTCCTAGCATAGATTCCTTGGATGAAAGAATCCAATGACCTAGGGAGGCCATTCAAAGTTGTCATCACAATTTCTGCATTCTCCGCTTCTTCATCTACTGCTTCCAGCTATTCTTTGATCTGGGAGACCCTTGTGAAGTATTATTAGATGGTATCCTCATTCTGGATCTTTACATTCTTCAACTGGTTCCTTAGATTCATCTTTCGATTGATGTTCTTCCCTTCAAACAATTTGGTTAGGGTATCAAACATAGCTTTATGTGTCTTGAGGGAGGACACCTGTGGTATGAGGTGATCCTTGATAGAATCAGCAATGATCCTCTTTTCCATAACCAACTTATTCTTATGTAAGGCCTTGGCCTCATCTCCCTCTGGAACTGGAACCTCCTCACTAATATAGGAGTCTAACTCGTTCTCTTCCAAGACCAGGGAGTTCCTATACTTCCAGGCTCGGAAGTTATCAGCTCCCTCAAGCTTTTCATCAAGCTTGGCATGATGAGACATCTTAACTGAGAACCTCAAATGGAAATACAAAATATTTAGATCTTACCAGGTCAAGATGTCGGATCCATATTTGAAGCTGAAATCCTATAGTGCTGGTTCAGGAGCAGATTAGGATTTTGATTTTTTAGAGTTATGTCCAAACAAATGCTTTGAATTTGATCCCTAACTTCGATTTTGCGGAGGATATCAATCTAGGCCTAGGCTCACTAAAAAATTCCACTTCTGTGAAAAGCCCTAATTTCCGGCAGTAGTGTCGAGTCCAAAACTGAAAAACCTCATAATTGGATTCTATTTCGACAGAAATATGTGCCCTAGGGAGGAGAGTTATTCCACCCTAATTTTGCTGAAAATATATGGAGAGAGAGAGATATCCACAAAATAGGAATCCCTAGTTCCCGTAGCTACGCAGTGTCTTCTTCTCAAGTTAGCTCTGATACCATGTTAGATTTTTAACATTAAGCTAGCATATCATTAGGATATTTAACTGAGAGAACAACAAGCACACCAATCAAACACAAGAGACAATGAGCATAGTGTTTTTCCTTGGGGAAACCATAAATGGAGAAAACCCCGCAACTTCCTCTGAGATAGAATCATCACCAAAAGTGAAACCCAAAACAATAAGATGATCTCCTGACAACAGTAACCGCTTTCTTCCTTGCCCCTGTGTCTTTCTCTTCCTCAGCTATGCACTGCAACTGAGTGTGAGTGTGTGATAAATAGAGAGGCTAGCTCTCTATTTATACTAATTCTTGATTTGAAAAAACCCAACTAGGGCCGACTTCACTAGGTGAGTCTAATAACCCTAGTGCTCAGGAACTGCAAGTACTTTAACCCTTAGACAATAGGAGGGTTACCCACCTTGACTTGACATGACTTGTTTACATTATATAAACTCTTGATAGGAACCTCGGGGCATGACATGACTCAAGTACATCCTGAAATAAACATCGGGTTACAATACCTAAGAAATACAAGCGAATACATTCCGAAGTTAAAATTACATCAACAACCCAAAGCATCCCAATGACCTTCATACTAAAACCAGATAATAAGATCAACAAAAATACAAAAGTGGCCATCAACCCTTACTGAAGAGGAGGTCCATAGAGGCAGTCGACTGTGCAACATTAGCAGGTTCCCCGGGGTTGTCCAGGAAATCGGTTGCAATATGGTACAACAAATGAAATCCTGCCACGCTCTCTTGCTGCCCTCTCTTGATAATGGTCATAGCTTCCTTTATGCTGTGAGCCATCTGTTCCTTGGCCTGATGTTATATAATGCATCTTGTGTATTACTAGATGCTATTATTATATTTGTGTGTTAGATGATGTTTAAATATGTTATATGCTTATGTCAGATGATGTTAATGCAATTTTTATGATGGTATGCTGGTATTAATGTTTATTTTTATGTTTATGATGGTACTATGTTGTTTATGTTTATGTTTTTTAAGTAGTGAAAATTATGAGGATGGCATGTTTATGTTTATGTGATAAAAATGATGATGATGGTAAGTTTATGTTTATGTTTATGGTTATGTATATCGTGGTATGATGATGTTTATGTTTATGTTTATTATGGTGTGATGATGTTTATTTTTATGTTTTTTAGGTGGTGAAAATGATGTTGATGGTATGTTAGATGATGTTAAAATATTGTTTTTAGATGTAATTACTAGATGTTTATCTTATATGATGTTAGGTGATATTAGATGTGAATGTTCATGGTTTGCTTATAAATGTCTCTATTAGATGTGTACTATAAAAACATAAATTCCTCCAATATAATATTGTGTATAAACATCATGCATATTTATTTAGGAAAATTGTGAGAGGTGTTTATTAATATCTTATTCCTTACAATGCACTTACTATCATATTGTTACAATAAATGTAAACAATTTTGTGCACTAATATATTGATATTCAAATGATTAACATGTATATTAATACTTAAGTTATAAATTATGGCATATATTGAATTCTTATTTTTTGATATATTCAAAATTATAAATTAGGATATTTATTAATTTCATATGATTGATTGATCAAGCGTTTAAAATAGTGAGATGAAAAATATTTTAACACTTAACAAGTGGCACTAGTAAAAAAAATTAC
>LPNX010762474.1:355271-409579 GCA_001517045.1 Pseudotsuga menziesii
CTTTACATTATTCCTTTTGATTGTGTCCCACCACTTGCACCTAAACATAACACACTGGAAAGATCAGAAGTCCACTTGAATGATATCTTGTATTTTTCCAACATAACCCAACTCCCTCCATTTTAGGTTTTAATCATGGTGGCTAGCACAACTAGATTGGTCGAATTTGAATTCCACTCCAAATTATTATGTAATATGTCCATCCTCGATGCGAAAATGATTCCCAAATGTGCACATAGATGGAAATAGATGCACCTATAAAAAAAGTGAACAAATGATGATGACATATGTCTAATAAACTAACCATTAATATATAAAATATAGAGGTTATAATTCAAATATGTATTATAAAGTTATAAATGTATAACATAAAGATATTGTTACCAAGTTGTTGCACCCAATCGCTATGTTTAGCATATCCTCCTCAACATGCGGGTAAAAAACCAGATGCCCCATATTTCTCTCTGACTTGGTCAACAACCCAACTATTGGGGCATATCATTGGCATATTTTATTTTAAATTTAATACAAATTAGGAATGCTTCTACTATTAAACCGTATAAATTCCTTCATATCAATGTCTAGTTTCCCCCTCTTCTCTTTATACAGTACGACCTAGGATTGTGTTTCATCCACATTATAAATAATGAATTTATTGATGGCATCAATTTCTGATTGTTGTTGTATTCGTGAAATCAAATTGAAATATAGTACATATTAGATCAAATATAGATTATGAACTTCATTGTGAATATAAGTCACAAAAGATAACTGACTTTCTCTTTATCATGGATCTTTTTTTTTCTCGTTTGGAGTAGCTCCCCATCCCTTTTGTCCTTGTCATGTTCACCATCCCAAATCACTGCACCTGGTGCATGGTTGATTTTATTGATGTAATCACTGGCATACTATATGAATCATATACTATGTACTTGTTGATTTTGGAAGGTAATTGCTAGAAAAATTAGAAGGCAGTCAATAGGAGGAAAAATCCCAATCTGAAAGGAGTCAAATAATCCTATGCAAGGATGATCCTTTCCCCAAATTGTTTGTTATGACTAACCCCTACAGATATTAGGCCTCCAGCTGGCACTGTGTAAACAAATCAAAATGGATCTTGTCTTCTTGTGTGGAATATCTGAAGGGTGTGTAGTAACAAAATAAACTGATCTATGTGCTTAAACTAAATCTATGAAAGATGGTAGTAAGAGGTAGAAAAATCAGATTAAAAATACTTTGAAAAATGTTATTCCAATCTATAAACATAAAAATCATATCTAACCTTATCAAATTTGAATAAAATAAAACAATTACAATTGAATTATTTCATCCAAATAATTTAAACACATAATTGTTCTATTAGGGAAATGCCAATTGAAAAACTAGGATTTAATATGAATAATTGTTTAATGGTTGCAATAATAAATATATGAATTAGATAAAAAAATTAATTTAAGACATAATTAACACAATAACTAAGTAATGACAAATCAAATTAGAGGTTAGTGTGTTTAATAATGATGCAACATATAATAAAGTTGTTTGAAAAATAAAAGGTAAACCAGAATTCCTCAAAGAAATTTGATAAATCACCAAGAGATGGTAGAAAAAAACTAACTGAACTTTATTCAGAATGCAAAACATTTCAATTACACAAAATGAAGAGTGTCTCCATTCCTTCCCTTGTTTTTTTCTTCTCCTATCCCCCCCTTTGTATGATATCTCAGTATATTTAAATAATAATTACAAACATTACAAAGAAAGAAATATCCCACAGAAGTAGGGATCATAAAATATCATTTTTAGGATTTTCCAAGGGAAGATTTCCAATTGGAAAATACATCCAACAAATATATAATGTCCTAATATTGATCATATTCTAATTGTAATTGATCTTTGCAAATAAGTGACTCAATTTCCCTCTTCTTCACTTTTTCCCATTCTTGTAGAAAGAGATTAATCATTATTTGTGAAGTTATGGGTGATTCAATCAATTCCTTGATCTTTTCTACGTAGATGTGATCGAGCTTCTCAATTTTCTCCTTAATCTTCGAGTACTCTCGTTCAACCTTCTCCATCATTATTTTGGGTGGTAGAGAATCTTCAATTGGATATATGATGGGAAATTTTAGGAAACCTAACATGTTTTCTGATGCAAACCATCTCTTCTTACATGATTTATGTCCATCCTGAATGATGGACCCAACTGATTAACATACATTTTCCTAGGACTCCAAAGAGATTTTGACTCTTCTCACTTTATTTTGTTTAAGATTGACATATCTTTAGGTTTATTTTTGATGTACCTTTGTCAGTCTTCCACGTCATCAAAGGCACCTTTGGTGGAATACTTCCTCCTTTGATTATGATCATAAAGTACATCATATTGATGTTCAAAATAGTTGTAGGTCTCCTGAATTTCATTCAATCCTTCAAAAATATCAACCATCAAATTCTTAAGATCATCCTGAATCTAGGAATCTACCTCTTCGAATTGTTCGTTTGTAAATTTAGAGAAGGAGGAAGCAACAAAGATAGACAGAGAATATTTCATCTATTTTTCAAGGGATGTGATATTTTATGCATGCTTCAAAGTAATCCCTCATGCTTCTTCAATATGTTGCTCAAGAGAATATCATTTTGTTCTTGCAAGTTCCTGAGCTGGTTTTCATAATTACCTTTGAAAATATGCATTTCAAATTGATGGTGCTCATAGGTCTGAGACTGCTCCTATTTGAGACTTTGTAGTCCTTCATATTTTGCCTCAATTTCCTTGTTTAGTGAGGTAACAAAGTCATAATCCCCCCTGCAAAGGCTCCCATAGTAGCTATTGTATCCATATCTTCTTTCTTGACATCAGGTGATGCTCTCTGCCATATGATCTAATTTGGGACAGTGCCCTGCATCAAAGTTCCTTCCCCAACTCTATTGGAACCATTATTTACCACATCTTTGTTTTTATCCAAAAACATTCACCCAATGAAACTACTGCATATTCACTGAAATCTGCTATTTCCTCGACCGTGGGAGTTGACATTTCAAAAAATGTGACCAGAGCCACAGGCTGGGAAATAACAAAAGTTGGAATAGACATGTTCAATTGGGGAATATGAACAAATAACATGTGAGCATGAGAGGATGAGGGTGTAGGAATGGAAACATGGATTGGGGTAACTAGCTCTGAATATGTGACATAAATAAGAGTGAAAATAAGGTCTAAAGATATTATAGATACTTGTGCTTGGGATGTCTGTGAAAATGCAACTTCAATAGGAGCAACAGGTTGCTCAATTGCTACTGAGGATGGAATTGTGAGAGTATAAAAATGGCAGAAGGAATAATGGTTGGAATTTAAAAACTCACAAAATATGCATCTATGATATGGGTGATGATTTTTGGAAAATGAATCATCATCCACTAAACCCTCAAGTGGATCCACAAATTCCTGGGTTACTGAGACAATTGTTGGTAAGGCGACAGGAATAGTTATCGAGCATGAGAAATTGGTGGGAAATGATTCCTATTCAAGATAAATATCCTTTATTCCAAGCATATCAACCTGTGGGGGTGGATCGTCAACTATTTGCTTCTTTGTTGGAGGGGTCACAAGTTGCTGCTTGTGCTTCAACCACTGAGCTCATCAAATCTAAAATTCTCTTCATTTATGCTGACTTCAAAAGAGCATCAAGAGCGGATGAAGATTTAAGTTGTGGAGGATATTCAATAATAAATTTAACATGATTGTCTGTTTTATCAATGAGCATGGAAGATGTGTTGGCTTGTGATTTTTGAGCTTTCTTTTCCACCAATTGCTTATATGTCTTTTATTCCAGTGAGAATTCAAGCTTTCTATAATGGATACATTTAGTCTTGATCTCCTACTAGTGCTAGAAAATAAAATTATTCTCATCGGGAGAAGAGATTATGCTTACAACCTCAAAGAAATAACACGCCCCTTGATAAATGGAATCATTAAGATCCATGTAATGAGCATAAAAAGTCCTCATATGTTCTTAAGTAAAAAGGTTTTCCAAGAAGGATTTTGGATCACGCATACTTCTAGGGGCATCTCCAAGCATCAAAGTAATAATATTTTTTCCAAGTACACATGTATGAGTGGATTTCTGGATTACCAGAGATCCAAGGTTAAGGGGAAAATTAAGCGGTCCTCTCCTTTTAGCTCCAGTTAGCTTTGGAAATGCTCCATCAATGAATGTATGGAAGGATATCTCTTCCAACACCATTATGTCAAGCACAATTATGGGAAATGGGTGAACTATGTTGCTGCCCCAAATTCTGATATATGCAAAATACTCACCAACATACCAATATCCTATGGTATAAATCAATGGTTTTGCTCTGGATAAAAATGTGGGAGCATCTTCCTTGAATATATTTTGATGGACGGAACCCAAGAAATGATAAGAAATATCATATATGAGAGGAATGAAATTATCCTCCCATAATGTTGAGAAATAAATGTGGACAAAAGGTCCAACTCTCGTCCAATTTCATCCCATGGTAGGGAAAGGAAACGCTGCACATAAGACATCCATCACATATGCAGAAAGGTAGAATGTGGGATTCCTTGACACTGGAGTCTTCTGATATTTTTCAATGGATTCCTTCAATACCAATGATAGGATCTGGGCCCAATTAAATGATTCCCCTGTAGTAAGAATGTGATGAGAAAGGGGCGCCCATCTTGCTTTAAAAACTGTACAATTGAGAAGTCCATATAACCTGCATAATATGGCTACTAACAGAGAGAAAGGTTCCCTAAACCAAGAGATATGATACAACTTATTAGGTTTAGGTAAAAAGGTAGCATGTTTGTCCATCCAGGACTTTAGCATTTCTTCAAAATTGTACCAGGTCGCAGAGGATTCAAGAAATTGATTATTAAGCAACTGTTGGGGTTGCTTAAGTGCATAAGCTCTAACAAAAACTTTAGGGTAAAAGGTGTCCAATTGGGTTTGAGCCTAGTCATTGAAGGAACGGTATTGGGGTTTTATGTGATCAATTATCCATTTTACAGTATCAATATAGGGCATTAGAGTGCACCTAGATACTATGGTGTGAAGTTGAGACTTGCTAATGTTCACAAACATCCTATGGTCATGTTGAATCCCTGTGAAATTATCATTGTAAAAAATAGAATAAATTCTTGACTAGTAAAGGTGATAGGTTTCAGACACTCTTCCATTTGTATAAGAGAAAATACCATTATTTGGGTCTTTGTTTATCTGTTCGTTAAAGGTCGTTTTGGACCTGGTATTTCTTGACATGACTACTAGGAAACAAGAAAATTATGATTAAAATGAAGAGAACAAATTAATTTATACCTGAATTAAGTTTCTGAAATTGGACAAATGGAGGGTAAAAGATTCAAATAACTTACCAATAATATGCTGGGGATAAGTAAATCCATTGAACTAGTTAGAAATTGGAATAAAATTCTTTCGCTGTAGGTAAAATTCGCAATTGGAAATGGTAAAATGTTAGGAAAATTTGAAATATTTAAACAACCAAATTTAATGGTGAAATGAATCTGGATCGTAGATATTAAAAAATATAAACGGTTGAGATTGAAGCAAAAAAGAGGGAAAGGAAATTGTGGATGCAACTATTTGACAGTTTTAATATTTGATTGCCGCAATCCGCAATCCACATTATGGATTACGGGATTTCGGGGTGAAAGTTTCTACCAAAAATAATTTATTGCTTCCGCAATCAGCAATCTGCATTGCAGGTTACAAAATCACAGAAGTGCGACTTATAATTTTATTATATTTTATGGTTTATGATTTCCGCAATCCCCATTGTGGGTTACAGAAAAAAAACAAGGCTTTGAAGCAAATTTTATTAAAACCAAAACATGAAATGAAAAAAGAATAAACACAAAATTGATTGATACCCCACAAGAAAGATAAGAACCTTAGATATTAACTTAATGATAAGTAAATGGGGTTCCCATTTTAATTGATAAAATGGGATCTATTGTGCCAACAAAAAATGGCGACTCGATGGGGAAAACTTGGGTTGTTGTTAACTAGGTTTTGATGCAGGCTTACGTGTTTTGATAGGGTTCTATTAACTAGATTTTGATGCAGGCTTACGTGTTTTGATAGGGTTCTATTAACTAGGTTTTGGATGACGGCTTATGACCTCCGTTTCCTTATTGAGGGTCTGTCCTACACATGTTTGGGTAGTTGGACAGGTGTATTGCGTCTTTTGATAGGGGCTCTGTTTACTGGGTTTTGATGTAGGTTTATTACCTCCATTTGTTGCTTGAGGGGCATTCCTGCGTGTGTTCGAGCAATTGGAAAGGTGTCTAGCGTGTTTTGATAGGGGTTTTGTTAGCTGATTTTTGAAGCAGATTTATTACCTCCATTTGCTGCTTGATGGTTTGTCATGTGCATGTTTGGGCAGTTGGACAGGTGTGTTGGGTATTTTGACGGCGCTCATGTTAACTGGTTTTTGTTGCACCCACATTTGGTAAACCAAGTGTGGTTTATTACCTTAATTGTTGATTTATAGTCTATCCTGCACATGACCAGAGTGGTAGCCTTCAGGATTAAGGATTGATAGGTGGGGGAATGGATTTTGGGCAAGTGCATTATGTTTTTTGATTGGAAGTTTGAATGTGGTCGTAAACAGTCGTTCCTACGCATGGCTGAATTGATGGCCTTATGTCATGGCATATTGTTTTCATGCACGTTTGGTGGTCAATTTCATTTTTTTGGCACACATCTGGATTGACAGCCCAATTTTTCCTGCTAGTGTCCTTCACTGCAACGTTCTTCCTTTTTTTATTTCATGGATGGAACGTTTTTATCTCTCTACAAATTGGGCATATTCATGTATTTTCCAATTGGGAATACCCATTGCGAAGGTTTCACACTGAGGGGTTTTTATCCAAGTGCCTTGGGTTTACACTCAGGGTTTGTGGGGTCACTCTGGTCCCTTGTTTGTTCACCGTTGCTCAGGTCAATGAAGAAAACTTCACCGATGTCTCTTCATCGACATCAACGCTCTCTATTAATGCTTCATCAATGCATTGTTTCTCCATGAATGCAAGAAGGTTGGTAATTTCATTTGGGCATGGGCCTATTTCTTAATTGTGTCTTATCTTATGAGGATTTGGAAGATCTTGTCAAAATTTTTGGTTTACAAGGTTTGCTGTTACATCTCCTTTGCTTTGCAACATTTATACAAAGCCTTAGGTAACCAATATTTTCTATTGTTTGGTTTTGGTTTGCTTGTATTTATTTTTTTTGTCTTCCTTTACACCATAGGTTTTGCAACCTACATTTTTCTACTTGGTCAAATTCCTGGGTATTACTTCACCCTGCTTAACTATTTCGACATTCCCTTTTCTAGCAAAACATTTGCTTGTTATTTCTATGGCTTTTAATTGATTTTTTTTTGCAACGAGAATTTTAATCTTGAATATTTTAATCTTAGTATTTAATTATGAGTTGCTTAGCTATGATTTATAAAATGTATGTAATTATTTTAAAACAAATATATGTTATCTTGCATACATTTGACAGTGGAATGATTGCTGGTGTGAATTATCATATATTTATTGTCAAATTGAGGGTTTCATTTTGTAAATTGTTTATAAAAGTTGTTTTGGAATGGGTATAGTAGTTCTGAAACATCGTATTTAGTCTACTAATTTTTTGGAATATAGATTAATCCTATAGTTGAATTAATCGCTTCAATTTTTGTTGCATTTTTTGTTGGAGATTTTATTGTTTTCTTTAGAACAAATGTCTGCTTCTAAAAACACTTTTACGTTTAACAAAAAAGTGAAGGACACTGCCATAAAAAATTGGTCCGTCAATCCAAATGTTCGCCAAAAAAAAAAAATTGACCACCAAACGTGCATGAAAACAATCTATTAATCCACATATGGATTGACATATTTATGGATGTCCTAATAAGATTAATTAGTCGCATATGTACTAATTACACAGAACATGTTTGGAATGGAGGTATGAAGGATAGGTTTATGAATGGATATTTATGAATTCCCTCACAATTCATAAATCTAAATGAAAACACTTTTACGTTTAAACAATTGTACCTTCTAAATATATATTTGCTCACTTAAGAGATAGCTCGAGCAAATGCACATTTGACCACTCTTCTTTTACTGTGAATCTATCCTTCATAACTTCATTCCAAACATGTTATGTGTAATTAGGACATATGGGACCTATTAATCTTGTTAGGACAACCATAAATATCTATATTACATCTCTATTTACCCCCCTTAAAACAGAGGACAAGTTTTACTCATCCCACTCTGCTCGATTATCATACATCCCTTTCTTCAAGGTCTCCCTAAAAATTATTGCACTTAAAATTGCGATCTATCACCTTTCCTACATTGTATTTTTTCATTAGAAAACACGCGTTCTGCAAAACTTGCTTCGACATCCAAAACACCCTCCATCCACGCTACCCATTTTATCAACTATAGAATTGCATTAGTCGTGAATAAAAAAAATATGATATGATATGGGGTTGTCAATCCATATTTCTTCATGCTTTACTGTAGAAACCTTTAAAAGTAAATACAACATGATTTCCATGTTTTGGGTAATGAAATTAGCAGCAGTTTTGTACACAATATTCCAGTTAAAACGTGTTCTATCACCTTAACTTCAATGTTCATTTTCATTAGGAAACGCCTGGTCTGCAAAAGTTTCTTATGCATACAAAATGTTTTCCATCCATGCAACCCATATGAGATAGGGCTATGAATCTATATTTATGCATGTCGAACTACAAAAACCTTTAAAATTAAAGATTGACATGATTTCCAAGTGTTGACTAATGAAATTAGCAGCATTGTTTTTTTGGCCGAATAGGAAAGACACAATGAGATTACAAAATAATGTTGCATTGAAACCCAACTAACAAACAAATATCCCAATTTGCATTTACATTTCAAATTGTTCATATTCCTTGTGCTATAAAAAAAAATCTTGAAGTCCTAGCTACTTGCTTAGGTAGCCAACAATTTGTTCTCTTCAAATCCTAAATATCAGCATACTTGTCATTTTTTGACTAATGAAATTAGTAAAACTATTTTCAAACCACACAAGACACCTGTCCAACTTCCTAAACACACGTAGGATGAATCCTCAAGAAACAAATGGAGGTAATAAGAATCCATAGAAACCCACTTAACAAAACCCTTGTCAAAACACGCAATACACTTTTCCAACTTCCCAAACACGCGCAGGATGGGCCCTCAAGAAGAAAATGAAGGTAATAAGTCTGCTTATTTACCGAAGTTAACAAAACACCTATCCAAATATGTGAGACACCTGTTCAACCGTCATTTTCCATTCACCAAAACACATGTCCAAATTCAATTTTGGAGCGACAAAGAACCATGTTCCTTTGATTTCAAGACCATTTTTATTTATAACTTTCTTGCAAATATGTTCTTTGTAGTGAGGACATCTTTCATAAAATCCATTTCTTATCTTTCCAATCTAGCCTTGTGCAAGAACATATAGAGGAGTAAGTTAGTAACATGACTAACTTAATAGTAACGACCAAATCGGGCCTCTTGATTGAGTTTGTATGTCAACCATGTTTTTTTAAATAGAAGATTTATAAGAAGAAGGAAACCCCAAACCCATCGTATTCGGTCAAATGTCACTTATGTAAGCTCCAACAATGAATATTACAAGTCCCTTTCTCTAGAAATGTATGGCATATGTTAGCTCCAACAAGTAAATACATGCATAGGTTGGCCCTAAACTATGTCGTAATAGATATTTATGAGAAAATGAATTAAATTCAAGGGGTAAAACCCCTATTCCAGGGAAACAAAATTTCCAAAAAGTTTTACCTCTTAAATGAGAATGAATATTGAAACAACATTGACATTTATGCATACCTTTAACAAGATGAAGATACTAACACACATTCCCATGTCAATCTGGCATTTTTCCCATGTCGTTTCTCCATCTCTGCAGTACATTTTGTGGCCATCTACAAAAAAACCACAAGATTAGCCCTGCCTCAAATGGGAAAAACAAATATACTTTGCATAAACCCTGGTTGTTTCGGAGGGGGAAAATGATCCCTCTAAAGAATTTTCATACCTCCTTGGTGGGTGCCATATTAGGAGGTGAAGGGAGAAAATAGGACAAAATATCATAGCACCCATCTTCCATGGGGAAGTTTTGGTTTTCTCTAGGAAGACGATCATGTGGAAAATGATAGGGTAATAAATGGGTAGATTCCTTCGTCACTCATTAACGAGCCCTACACTGTTTTTTCTTGTATTGTGCAATGAAGGAGGTTGAAAACCTTTGTTCATGATCATTTCATTTCTCCTAGACAAATCAAAGCTAAAGCCACCATTAGGATGAAGTTCGATCGCATTATTCACCATGGCTTTGCAAATGGGAATAGAAGCCATGTAAAAAAATCATGATCCACTATCAAATTAGTGAATTAATAGCATGCATGAAACCTATGTTGGAAAACATGACCACAGAGAAATAAAATTTATACAGTTAAATCATTAAACAAGATGCAAAACACATTAAACACATTTACAGAGAGACACAAATATAACGTGGTTCACCCATATGATGGTCTACGTCCACACAAAAATTTCCAGTCCTTTTTATTACTGTCTGGAAAGCTAAAGGGATACAACCTGCAACAATACCGCTGCACTTCCTCTTCATGCTCTCACAGTCTCTCTCACACAATCACAGAGATTGCTTACAATGCTAAAATACAATACAATACCATACACATTCGTGTTACAATGCTTTTCTTTTATAGGGGAAATACCATGGGAAAATACTACATTAACCCATTACTATGGCTTTGCTCCCGAACCCCCACTTCTCGAGGGCGCTGCCCCCGAACCCTCATTCTCAGGGGAATTTACCCTGAACCCCAAGTTTGTGGAATGAGTGTACAGTACACCTAGGGTACAAACATGACTGAATAATATTTATGGATCTGGAAGATCTAGCTCCACAACCAACAATCTCCCACTTGGAGACTGATCACAACAACTCCATCGCTACTGCACTTGTTGGACTATGCTCTGGAACTTGGACTTGGAAAATTTCTTATTTCCACCTTCATTCTTGAAGGCCAACATAAATCAAGCAAGAACTCAGTTTCTCTCTATTTACATAAATCAAGATTCTGGCTAGTATGTATCTTTTCCAATTTTAATAGCTCTTCATCTAGAAGAGATATTATGAAATGGTACTTGAGTTGTATATGTTAGTATTCAAATGAAAGGCTGATTTCTTTACAAGATGAATGGAACCCTGTCTATTACTATACAGCTTTCTATTCTCCTACTTCTTATCTAATTCCTCCATGAACCTTTGCAACCAAATCATCTCCTTACTAGCCTTTGCAGTAGAAACATACTCTGATTCCATTGTTGAAAGTGAACCAACATTTTGTAGTTTTCAAATCCAACTTACTGTTGTTCCACCCATAGTAAAAACATACCCTATGGTGCTCCTCCTAATGTCTTTATCACCAGCCATATCTACATCAACATATCCATGTGGAATAGTATCTAAACCTCCCAAACATAATGCATGAGAAGTGGTACCTCTCAAATAACTGAGAATCCACTGTACTACTTTCCAACTCTCTTTACCTAGATTATTTACATACCTTCTCACAACTCCCACTGCATGTGCAATATCTTGTCTTACGCACACCCTGGAATACATCAAGCTTCCAACCGCTAATGAATAGGGAATCCTGGACATGTAATCTATATCTTCCTATGTCTCTTGACACATATCCTTACTTAGTTTGAAATGGCTGGCTAAAGTTGTACTAACTGGATTTGCATTCTGCATTCTAAATATCTGTAACACTTTTTTTATGTACTCACCTTGAGACAACGTCAATTTTTTATTTTTCCTGTCTCTTGTTATTCTCATACCAAGGATTTTCTTTGCAGCACCCAAATCCTTCATCACAAATGATTTAGCTATCTTTCTTTTGAGCACATTTATATCATGCATGTTAGACCCTACAACAAGCATGTCATCCACATACACTAACCAAATAATGTATCTTCCATTATCTAGCCTCTTGAAATAAACACAATGGTCAAAATGACATCTATCATAACCTTGTTATGTCATAAACTTATCAAATTTTTAATACCACTGTCTTGGAGCTTGCTTCAGGCCATACAATCTCTTCTTCAACTTGCAAACCAAATTATCCTTCCCTTTTACCTCATACCCATGTGGCTGCTACATATAAATCCCTTCCTCCAAATCCCCATGGAGAAAGGTTATTTTTACATCTAATTGTTCAAGATGCAAATCTTCTACCGCCACTAGAATTAAAATAGTTCTAATTGAATTCATTTTAACAACATGAAAAAATATTTCATCAAATTCTATACCTTTCTTTTGTGCAAACCCCTTTACAACAATTCTATCCATGTACGTGTTCTTGCCTCCATCTTCTTCCTTCAACCTGTAAACCCATTTATTCTACAATGACCTATTTTCTGCTGGCAATTTAACCAGATCCTAAGTCTGGTTTCTTACCGATGAGTCCATCTCCTCATCCATGCCTTGCTCCCACTTCTTTCTAGTTTCTACCTGCATTGCTTCTTCATAACATTCTTGTTCACTAGAATCAGTCATCATTAAATAATACAGTGAAGGAGAGAATCATTTAGGGGGTCTACTTAACCTGGTATATTTTCTTATATTTGTAGGATTTTCTGGTTCTTGTTGCTACTTCTGATTTCTTGCTGCCTTTGGAACTTCATTTTCTTTGATTTCATCAAGCACCGTGTACTCCGTGTTTTCCTTTTCCTCTTTTTTTCCTTGCAAATGATCTTTGTACATGACCTTTTCATTTAATACTACATCTCTACTCCTAATGATTTTGTGATTTTTAAGATCCCATAAGAGATAACCAAAATCATCAACCCTGTATCCAATAAAGGTACATTTCTTAGATTTAGCCTCAAGCTTTGTTCTATCATCTTTATCAATATGGACAAATGCTTCACAACCAAAAGTTCTCAAAAATGAGTATTTTACATCTTTACTTGTCCATGCCTCCTCTGGAATTCCACCATCCAAAGCACTTGAAGGCCCTCTGTTTATTAAATAAACATCAATGTTTACAACATCAACCCAAAACTATAAGAGAAACCCTGCATGAAATGTCATACACCTTTCACACTCCATAATTGTTCTGTTCATCCTTTCTGACACACCATTTTCTTATGGTGTTCCAGTGACTGTCTTCTCTCTGTGAATCCCATTGTGTGAATAGTAATTGTCAAACTCCTTGCTGCATTATTCACCTCCATTACTAGATATGAGACATTTCAACCTTTTTCTTGTCTCATTCTCAGCCAAATCTTTCCACTTCTTAAAAGTATCAAACACATCAGATTTCTATCTAATGCAATAAACCCAAGTTTTTCTAGTTGCATCATCAATAAAAGTAACATAATAATGAGATCCAACAAGGGATTGTACTTGAGTTGGTAATCTGTATGGGCACGCTCTAACTTTTTTCCCTTCTTTTTTTCCCAACCCTGAGAAATATAACTCTCTTTTGTTTTCCAAACACAGTTCTCACATAATTCCAAACTTACCTGCTTCAGATCTGGAAGCAGCTTCCTTGAGTGGAGAATATGCATCCCCTTCTCACTCATGTGTCCAAGCTTATGATGCCACAATACCGCACTTGTTTCTGTGGAAGATACTGCAAAGATAGAATAATCAGTATTATGAGGACATAAATATAACATACCTACCCTATCTTATTTTGCTATTACTAGTGATCCTTTAGTGATATTCCACCATGTTTCTCCAAACGTAGACAAACAACTGCTATCTCCCAACTACTCTGTTGAGATCAGATTTATTTTCATAGCAGGAATGTGCCTTACATCTTTTAGCATCCATTCAATTCCATTATTTAAATTAATTTGTACCTTTACCCTTTCCAACAATTTTACATGGTTTCATCCGCCAATAAAACATGTCCAAAATCACCTTGAACATAATCATGAAAGAATTTGCTATGGGGTGTAGCATGACATGAAGCCCCTGGCTCTACTATCCAATAATCGCTAGTATTATCTAATGCAAGAATCAAAGCATCTTGTAACACATCACCTTCTACATTCACTTCCTGAGTAGTCTCTTGCTGCCTCTCACCTTTCTTCTTTAGTGCTCTACAGTCTTTCTTCAGATGTCCTTTCTTACCACAGTTCCAACACTCTATTTTTTTGAATTTGGACTTGAATCTGCCCTTTTTAGACTTGCCACAATTTTCTGGGCTCCATCCTCTCTCATTTTGTCTCCCTTTGCTCTCCATGGTCAACGCATTACCTGATGTCTCACCTGTGCTTTTTCTTTGCATTTCCTTGCTAAGAATAACACCAACAACATCATCAAACTTAAGAGTGATTGAACTAGGGACATAGTTAAAACCATTACCAAGCTATTCCAACTTTCTGGCAATGAGCACAAAATTAGAGGAGCCCTAACCTCATCATCAAAATTCACTTTTATAGAAATTAATTGACTAGTAAGTGTATTAAACTCATTTAAATGGTCAGCAACAGATCCACCTTCCGACATCTTCATATTAAATAAACTCTTCATTAAAAATACCATGTTGGAAGATGATGTTTTTTCGTAGAGCTTACCCAATGCAATCATCACATCGTCTATTATTTTTTATTTCGAAATATTGAAATCCACCGACAAATCCAGGCACATCCATATTGTTCCCAGTTCCTTTCTATCAAGAACCTCCCATTCTTCATCCTTCATAGTCACCATTGTTTTTCTTTTTCACCCAACAGTAGGTACAGATCCTTCTGGTACAGATAGTCCTCCAGTTGCATCTTGCATAACTGGTAGTTTTGGCCATTAAATTTATTGACCCTAAACTTTCCTTCTTCCTCCACTTCTCCCACTCAAACCCAGAACCCTTCTTTCCTGTGAGTTTACCATCCAAATAGACCTTTTGGGTCTGATACCAATTGTTAGTAAATAGGACCACAGAGAAATAACAGTTATATAGTTAAATAATTAAACAAGATGCAAAACACATTAAACACATTTACAGAGAGACACAGATATAATGTCATTCACCAAAATGATGTGCTACATCTGCACAAAAATTTCCAGTCCTTTTTATTACCGTCCAGAAAGATGAAGGGATACAACCTACAACAATACTGCTATACTTCCCTTTCACGCTCTCACAGTCTCTCTCACATTATCACAGAGATTTCTTACAATGCTACAATACAATACAATACCATACACAGCTATATTAAAATTCTTTTCTTTTATAAGGGAAATACCATGGGAAAATACTACGGTTAACCCAATACCATGGGTTTGCAAAACTGTTGGCCAAAAAACATCCCAAAAAAATTTCTTGGGGAATGAGTGTACAATACACCTAGGGTACAAACATGACTGGATAATATCTCTGGATCTGGAAGATCAGGATCCACAACCAACAACTTGTGAAAAAATCACTGATCCTAAAAAATACAAGATTTCAAACTTGTAAAATGCATACTGAGTATACCCTACAAGCTCTGAAAATTAGATGGATTGCTTTGCAATTTGACACCTTCCAAACCCTAAATTGCAACAAAGGTGAAACAAATATCCGTCACTTTGGTTTTATATTTTTTCCCCTTATGGTGGCAATATGAAAATGGTGTAAATAATTTCAAACATGTAAAATGCAGACTGATTATACCCCGCAAGCTCCAAAAATCAAATGGATTTCTTTGCAATTTGATCCCTTCCAAACCCTAAATCACAATAAAGGGGAAAGAGAAATCTGTCACTCTGAATGTCTACATATGATGGGTTGACAACATATCAATATTGATGCCAATCAATATAAATAGAGGAATCAATGCAAAACTAATGTAAATGAATCTCTCACAATGCATAAAAAACCCAAATCAAACACAAAGTAGAGTTCTACACAAGGATACAAAATGAAATCTATGACTGCAAGTCCTACCTACTTGTTTAACAAGTCAACAAATTATTGACTTCAAACTCTAAGTATTAACATGTTTTCCATGTTTTGACTAATGAAATTCTCAACAATTCTTTTTTTTATTCTAATGGGGAAGCCACACTCGTTTTACCAAATAAGGTGTCATCAAAACTCAATTAACAAAACAACTTCCAAATAAACAAGAGACATTTTCCCAAGTGCCTCTTTCCATACTGTTAAGGAATCTTTGAGAACTGATCTCAATTGTTTCATCCTTGTTCAACCTCAATAAGAAGTATAAAACTTCCCTTCAAAGCATATAATATGTCTTTCTCATGAGAAAAACAGTGCATGCCCTTATCATAATTTCCTTAGAGATATGTCAAGAATTCTTTGTTTCACTATTAGATTACGAAATAATCTTTCATCAAAACCTAGTTAACAAAACACATACCAGCCAACATTAGACATTTGTCCCTAAGACACTTTCCATACTTGTAAGTAATCTTCGAGACTTCATCTCCATTGGGGAATCCAACTATGTCATCAATCTAGACGTGTGTAGGATGGACTATAAATCAACAAACAATGAAATCATTTTCATCTTACCATTCCAGGATGCATAGCTTTATGGAACATATATTATTCCTATAGTTGGTGTTAACTCTACAAATGTTGTTGCAGTCTTTGTTGGATCTTTATTGGGCTTATTTGGAGCAATTGCTTGCTTCTAAAGGAACTTCCTCATTTACAGAAATAGTACCTATTAAATATTTATTGGTTTTTTGAAGATTAACATCTAGCCTTTCCACACTTTCCCATGCTGTTCTGATTCCAAATCCATCCTTCTTTATAAATTTCATCCAAATATGTTATACATAGTAAGGACATATCATATAAGGATGTCAAAATACAAAAGACATTTGTGAAAAAAAACATTTATTCCTTTCTTCTTTTTGAAGCCTGAAGGATAACAATGAAGGCATGTCCATGATGGACCGTGAAGCAGGAAATGGTAAATCCACACTCAATTTATGAAATATGGCTGCATAAATAAACTATTAACATAACCCCTAGTAACACATGTGAGACACTTTCCCCTTAAACAATAAATGGAGGTTACAAATAAACTTGCATCAAAACCCATTTAACATAATCCCTATCAAAATTTGCATCAAAATAAGTATGCCCAAATTGCAAAGAAATACGAATGTTCCATCGGTGAAATCAAAGAAGGAAACACACTTTATTAAAGGACACTTTCAAGATATATGGGGATGTCACTCTAGGCATGCGCAAAACAAATATAACCTTTAGCATCAAACATGCATCAGAACAATTTTCCATGGAGATAAGGCTATCAATCCAACCATGTGCAAGATGGCCATTTTAAGGCCACACTTAAAACACCATCCAAAACATGAAAAACATCTTTCCAAAATCCATTACTTGGCTTGTCAATTGTGAAGCTTGTATGATTGAAAATCAGGCCACTTGCATTTCACGAAAAAATCCTTTTCACATCAAGTCTTTTAAGCGCACCAAAACTTATTTCATCTTTATTTTATCTCAAGAAAATACATGCAATTTTAAATAAATGTCTTACAATTAACAAGTTGTCCAATAGGACATTACTTCAAAATAACCTTATTTGTCTTTCACAAAATTAAAACAATTATTGTCCCTATCATAGTTTACTTCAAGAATTCCCATGTTTTATTATTTCCAAGCTTCATGCTTTGATAGAGTATATCTTCATCCTTAAGCATGTAAGATCGAAAAAAAATCATAAGATAAGCCACAATTAAGAACAGATGTCATGTTTGAACAAAACATCGAATGTTCTTGCATTGATAGATCAAAAATGAATTGATGGAGCTTTGAGCGAGAGCATTCATGTCAATGGAGGGACATTTGCAGTGTGTTTTTCATCAACATTAATGGTAGTGAACAAACAAGCTACCTTAGAGACCCCACAAACCCTATCCGTAAAATAATCCATTTGGAAACAAGTTGAATACTAGAAGCCTTTGCTTTGCAAAATCCTTGAGGTGAAACCTTCCCCTTGTTCTCTCATTACATAACTCCAAATATATCTACTCTATTTAACTACAATCGACAATAAAATTTGTAAGTTTTTATTTCATAATGTCACCTTAGCAACAAACAAATCATTACCATATATCCATCCTAAATATAGAGATGCTTGAACATATACAAATCACTTAACTATTCTGATGAAAATTTAATAATCTTAGGTTTTCTCATATGTAAGCTATGTAATCTAGCACATCAATCCTTCTTTTCCCTGCCATGCCTTTTAGGAAATGGGTTACTATGTCTATGTATTATAGATCTCAAAATAGACAATGATACTTGGGTTTCAAGGGCACAACTAGAAAATAAAGTTTGTAGAACAAAAGTTTCATTTTGTTGACCATACCTTTTATGGATGGGTCATTTGAAAAAAAACAATGTCCAATGCATTATAAAGTACTTTTTTTGGGAACTACATTTTGCATCACAATGCAAATTTTTATTTGCACATATGATCTGTATTTATTCTTACTATGTATAAACATTCCTTTATATTTGTGGATTTCAAACCCAATGACGATTGTCTATCTTCATATTTATTTGTATAGATATATCTTTGTTGTTTTCCCTTTTAATGCAATATAATAGTGTAAATTCTTTAGGTGACAACCATTAGTAATTTAATACGCTTTATATATATGCATTTCCTTTCTCTATTCTCCCCTATAGAAAGGAAAATAAATTATCAAAGCAAATGTGTTGCGGAAAGCCTGCTGAACCAAATTGACTAACAAAATCTTTGAAATCCTCATGAGTTTAACTGCAATCAAGAAAAAGGCCCATGTATAAACAAAATGACCAACCTTCTTACATTGATGGAACAACACTGCATTGATTGAGCATGTAGGAAAAGAATTGATTTTGATAAAGGGAATTTGACGATGTGTTCGTCATCAACCGAAACAGCTATGAAAAAAAAAGCTACCTTAGATACCCCACAAACCCTAACCATAGACACAATCCACTTGGAAACAAGCTCACTATTGGAAACCCCTCCACATGATACCTTTGAAAAATGTTCAGGTGAAACCTTCACCTTGTTCTCTTGTTACATAACTCCAGATATAGCCACTCCATTTAAGTGCAATCAACAATAATTTTTGTTGGGCTTTGAAATTACCCCTTTTTACCCTACTATGTTTTACCCTTTTTCCCTATTCTTGCCTCCTGTTTATAGTTGAATCCTTACTCCTTGCACAAAAAATAAGCATGAAGACCTAAGTTATCAATCATTATTATTTATCTTGTTTAATGTTTGATTCTACTTATAATTATGGACTTTACCTTTTATCTTTGCTAATCTGTCATTGGTTTGAAAGAAGGATTTCGAATTTCTAGGTGTCTCCAATATAGTGGCTTGCTGCACTCTGAAATAAGTACTGCTCGGCATCAGTTGTCTTCTCAATGATCCTGTCCAAGTTGTTGACGAAGGAATCTCAGACTCTCTTCCACGCATATAGCTGAAACTCCCTGAGTATCTTCCTCATTAGCTAGAACACGTTGGTTTGTAGCAGCTCAAATTAAAATTTCATTCATCTATGAGTTGATCCTATGCGATGTATTGATTACTGTAACTATTATGATTTATTTCGGCAGCCTCAAAATCGTAGATATTCATGGCTTCCTAATATTGATGTAACTGAAGGGTTCCATTATTGCATAAGTAGGCATAGGAAAGGAGAGCCAAGGGTTGGAAATTTGTAAGAGATTATAGCAGAAGGACTATAACTGTATCTTGATAAAATTAATAGAGTCACAATTCTAATCACTTATTTGTTGTATATTTTGTGATATTTCAGTAGCATATTTGTTCAAAGGCTAGGGTCTGCCTTCTTATAGAGTTACTGGTAGTAATAGATGTTTTCAGTTGAGTAATTTCTGTTCAGTGTGGAATTTTAGTTTGATATATTTATAGTTATATTCAACAAAATTCATTAAGTAATTGCATTATTAGGTTTCCTTTTGGCCTGTTGTAATGGTGTGGTGTGACAGTCGACTATGTGGTTAATTTTTTCTTTTATGCAGAAGTGTGTTAATAATTGTTACATATCTTCTCAGCTCTTGTTTTCCGTGTTATTTATCTTTCTTAGAGTTTCCCCAAACTATATAGGTCATTTTCTTTGATGATTTTGTTGCTTTGATTGATGATTGGTGATCATTCTGGTTTGTTAATATATACTTACATTTTCTTGAAGACTAATTCTAGGTTGATTTATCCTTAAATTATAAACCTTAATATTGACATGATAGGAAACAAAAGTTCTTTTCAATTCCTATATTGGTAATTTAATTTGATTCTTTATAGAGAGCTGATTTGGCTCAACAATGATTAGGATTGAGTGATTTGCATTTTATTCATCAACTATTGAAAATGTTTATGCATATATTTTGCTAATTTCCTTTGAAATAAATAGACTTCCCAGGGTTAACAATTAATATTGAACACTCTGCTTGTTAATAAATTAATGAGTATATATAGTGCCCAACATTTTGGCGTCGTTGTCATGGAAGGTAATTGATAGACATAGTTAGAAGTTGAATTAATTCATTTTCTTTAACAATTTTGATTCTCGGGTGTAGGAGCGATAAGACGAAGTGAAGATATGTGTATCCTTGAATAGACTGAATAGGTTCCTTACCCGAGGATTAGGTATGATTTATAAGCTTGCATTATTCATAGGTTTGCATGAATACGAGAAGAACTCAATGAGAAATTCCTAGAACCCCCCAAGATACTAAATTGGAATAAATAAATTCATGGTTGTATCCCAGTCTTAGGAATAAATAAATTCATTGATGAACCAATTGCCAAGGTTGATTCTTATACTCGAGATCGATATCGAGGACCATCATCTGTGAGAAGAAGCCATGTTTCTCCTAGGTTAGAGGCATTAGTTTCAACTGTGGAGAGATTAGTAGGATCGGTGACACCATTTGGTGTCCCTATGGAAGGAAATCCAAGAGATAGGGGTAGTTCTGTGGGATTAGGTGGACCAGAGGTGGTATATCGAATTAATGGTGAGGAAGTTACTAAAGAAGAGTGGTTGCAGTTTCTATAGAGGTTTGAAGATCTTAAAAGGTGAGAAAATCAAGAGGAAGAGATAATCATGAATAATGATTGTCACCATGACGATCGTGAAGAAGAAGTAGGGAAAAATCATAACGATGATGGTGACCTCCAACATGAGGAGATAGTTTCCAATCTTCAGTTCCTTATTCGAAAAATAACTAGACAGACCCCTACGAAAAACATTTCACCTTTATTTTTCGCTCACTTTCATGGGAAGTCCACAGAGGATCCAGATAAATTCCTCTTCAAGTTCGACATTCTGTGTCGAAGTTATGACTACACCTTAAGTGAGAATAAATTGAAATTGTTTCCTACCACCTTGAAAGATGATTCCTTGTGATGGTTTATGAGTTTGGCTGGAGAAACTGTTGCAACGTGTGATCAGATGAAATAGGTATTTCTTGTGAAGTACTAATAATATTGCAGATTGAAGGATACGAGGGAAGAATTATTTAAGATGGTGCAGAAAGACGATGAAAGTTTGGAGGAATTTGTGTAAATTCTTATGTATAATGTGCTGAAATCAGGCCATACCACTATTGGAAGGGATGTTCTCAAGATCATTTTATTGGATGGAATAAGGGAATACTGCCTTGACATGCTTAATCTGTTAGGGAAGAGGGACATCTCCAGAGAACCCTTTAATCATATTGTGAACTTATGTTGATGATACTCCAGAAGGTATTCTAGGGCCAATACAAGGGACCGATATGTCTTCTCACAAGCACATAAGTCATCTAGTGGAGGAGCTACTCGGGCAGAGATAGGTAACGTTATCGATAATTTTAAGACTGACATGATGAATTCCATTTCTTTGCAGCTGGATCTCATGAGAGAAAAACAAAAAAAAGTGGCCCAAGATCTAGTACTTGGGGTATTTTTCCCTAAGTGCAGGAAAAATAACCCATTAAGATAGTGTCTTCTTGATAAGGTAGAGGCATGTGGTCTGTGTGAATTTGAACATGACATTAAGGATTTCCCTTCACTTCCTAAGGACAAAGAAGTTTTTCAAGCATCCATTATAGACACAGAGCAGGGATGTTTCATATAATGTCCCAAATTTTGCATTGGGTCACAATGACCAAATCACATTTTCCATATTCATGAAATTTTTCAAATGGATGCTTAAAGTCAAATAATTTCCAAGGAGGAAAATCACTAGTTTCCTAGGTTGGGGGGGGAATCTTGGAGATTTAGAATAAGGGGAATAATAAATGATGTTTAGACACTAGAAGAGGATAAATATTTAATAATGTATATTATTAAATAAATACAAGAAAAAATTGAAGTGGCAATGGAGCATCGAGACACATGGAGACTATGGGGCCCACACAAGCTAGAATTCCTATGTGAAATGGCATCCTCCTCTTGTAATTTTGAATCTATGGGAATCCTAATGTTTTGGGATGGATTATTAGGTTAATATACTTGTCCATATAGTTCATAGGTTGAATTTGGGATGAATTCTAACTTACATGGGAGAGGAAGAGCCAAATGGGAGTTTCATGGACACTTGGCTAGATTCCCCTTACATTTATGACATATATGACACCAATGATGGAGATTCTATGAAAGTTATGACAAAAGTCAGATATGAAGGCTGAAATACTGACATAAGGACATGTTATTCCTGAATAGAGCATCTTAGAGGTCGAATTTTTGAGTTGGATAAGGCCAAGAGGCTCCTACTCAAATTTGGGAGAAGAGGGAAGGTGAAGAGAGAGGCCACATGGCATGGCATGAGCAGCCACACCAATTAGACTTGGATTTGGTTTATGGATGGATTTGGAACCTTATAAGACCAATAATATTTATAAAATACAGGTATCATCCATGAGAATAGGATTTTTTATCATTTTATGAATTTGGGTTTGTGAAGAGAGAGCTAGTGGATGACTAGTTCCTTGCCTTAGACAATATCTAGGGTGAAATATTCCCATCATAATTGGTGATTTGGAGAGGCCACTCAGGTATTTCAAGGATATTAAATGGAGTCATAGGTTACAGGTGAAATCTACAGGAATTTCATGGACATTTCAATATCATCTTGTTCTTCCATTCATCTCAAGTTTTCTCACCATATTTCAGCTCTATGGAGTGAGGCGCACTTGGTGAGCTATTCTTCTCTTTGAGGGAGATTTTAGTGCTCCAGTATTTTGTATTCTGATGTAAATGCTCTGTATTTAAAGTTCATAAATATATCAGGTCTAAAGGCCAAGATATCTCATGTATTGTTGTCCAATATTGAAGAAACAATGCCATTTCCCCAATACCTTGTTGTAAACTCTTGCAACCTTGATGGAATCTAATATATGTGTGCACCATTGATGATTTATGAATGAATGAACTGTAATGAATTCCTAATATGGGTTTCATGTTCAGTAACTTATAATTTGTGCCCATTGGGTCGAATTTCATATCATTTGGAGCACTACATCTCGTTTCCCCAAGGGTCCAAAACTAGTATTTTTATATGTGATTGGAGGACGTTATAACAGCCATGGGAGGTGAATTGGTCATGAATATGAGTCTATGATAATGTATTATAAATATAAAATTCTTCAATTTGAGAATTCTATTGGTTTGCAACACACTTGGGAAGCCATTTCTATCATTCACCTTGAGGGGGATTTGAGCCCCAAAATTGCTAGTTAAAGCATCTATCTTATTCAGAATTTGATATATAATTGAAAAAGTAATTTGAAGGAAATAATACATACATGAAAATTATAATTAAGTTATTATATTAATCATACACCTTCTGGTACAATTTGAGAGAATTTGGAGCTATTTGGAGTCATCTACGGGGGTTGGAACCTCAAAACTACTAGTAAATTCATGGAGTTCTCTTGGATACCTATTCGAACCCAAAAACACATATGATGCTTCAAATATACTTTAATTAATGTCTGATACTAGAGACAAGTATCATACCCACCATTAGTGAAGGTTGTACAATGTTGTGAAGATATTTGTTCTAGGACCTAAGGGGGATTTCCACCTCCCAAATTGACTAGTATTGTCCCAAAACTTATTCCCTTGAAAATTGAAGACCATGGTTGGGTATATCAGTTGATTATATGTCTGATATATGTGCTAATATTTCCCATCAACCCTAAGGACCTTCCTCACCATGTTTGAAAGCAATTGGAGGAATTTTGGAATCAATTGAATCCATATAACTAGAGTTGTAAGAAGATAAATTTGAGTACATTTTGAAAGAATTGAAGAATTGGTCATTTTGATAAAATTTCCTAAAAGGGCACATTACATTTCATTTCATAGAAGAAGTTGTGGAAACCTCATATTCCAGGTATAAATTCTGAACCCACACCTTTCAATTCCTGGAATAATGTTAATAATAAATTTCCTCTGCAATATTCATATCCTAACACACAATGGAACCAAACTTCACAACCTGCAGTACAATATCCGAACCCTTGGACTTCATGTGCACCACATCCAAATCAACTAGCCCCTTGGTCTCCGAGATGGATAAAACCTTACCTAAAGAACTCGTTTCCCCGTAATCAACCATCCTATCCGTAGTATCAGCAACCACATCTACAAATCCAAAATAATGATACACCAATGGGTGCACCACTCCATCCTTAACTACCTTCTCACCCTGTTGCAGCTGCAACATTTTCCCAAAATTCAAAATTTTTTGGGACCCTCCTTTAATTCGTTTTGCTCAGCTTTTTGGTTTTTCTTGATGTTTGCACAAAGATTACTTTTATGCCAGTGATGTTTTATGGTTTGAATTGATTTTTCCTTGCCGTTGAAATCATTTGAGACTATGAGTCGGAAGCGCAGTTAATTGTGCGCCCATTGTTGTGGAGAAGTAACAAGAAGTTGGGTCCGATCCAACATTTATTTCCTCCGATGCTTTTATTTATTTTTCTTAATCAATGGCTTGTTGGAATACTGTTGAAACATTTGTCTCTATATCTTCTACCATTGCAGAGGAGGTACTACAAAGATTCTCGAGGGTTGTATCATCCTTTTTCGATCCCCGCCATTTTTGATTCGCATATTTTAAGACATCATCTTTTGCCATTGCGGCTCTGGAAGGAACTATATTTTCGATGTACTTTGATTTTGTTTTCCATGTGACCATTAATTTTTGGCCGAAGTCATGTTTATTTTTGCTCCGATTTTTATTGGTCTGTGGAACTCGATGCCTTTATGGTTTCCACCGCTGCGGCTCTCCAACCAACTATTGGTCCAAGGCCTTAGTTTGGTGAGCTCGGATGTGACTTTTATTTATTTACCTTGCCGATGCCATTGTGGGTCTCCTAGCTCTTCTATCATATTCCATTGTGGATGCGATACTGACAGTATCGCCGATCCTATAGCCGTTCCGCCTCCCGATGGTTTTATTTTTCCTGCCGATTGCATGTTGACCACGGCATATATATATTGGGTTTGGGGGTTATTATTGCATGTCGATCCTGTAGCCTCATGAAATCCGTTGGAGGGAAAAAAAGAGAATCCTAAACTTTGTACAAGGAACACAAACTCATGGGATTCACTCTGTTGCATAATCTAGCCTAGAGTTAGGTTGTTTTACTGACTCTGATTGGGAAGGTGAGAACAATGATAGAAAATTAACTTACAGATATGTGTTTATTCTTGTAGATGGACCAATCATCTGGTCAATTAAGAAGCAAATTTCAATTGCACTTTCATCTACAGAGGTAGAATACAAAGGAGCTGTGAATGAAGCTACTCAATGTTTGTGTTTGCATGGAATACTTTGAGAGTTTGGGATTGAGTCTAAGAATTCTACAGTCATCTATTGTGACAATCAAAGTAACATTCGAATCTCAACTCATATAAAACTGAGGCAGTGAACCAAACACATAGATATCCATATGCACTACATCAGAGGACTTATGCATGATGGGGTCATTGCTATGCTCTATTACACATCATCTGAGCAAGTTGCAGACATATTCACCAAGGTGTTTTCTGAGAAGACTTTCATCAATATCAAATCATTGTTGGGGATAGCTAATCATGTGGTGAAGAATGATTGAAGACAAGATTTATTACAATTTTGTTCATGTCCATGTTTAAGGGAGGATTTTTCCCTTGTGGTTTTGCCTCTTTCCTTATTTTGTATGAACAAGAAGTATGTAAAGGGTGACTAATCCTTGTTTCTATGACCTGTTAAATTTGTGAACCATTGATCTACAAGAAAATGAGAGAAATTGAGAAGGGAGATTATGCAGTGGAATTAACAAGGAAAATGTACACTGAATAGTAAAATCATGTCACAAATTTCAAATGAAACATACAAGTATTGATCAGTTAATCACAACATTAATCTATGTTCATTATCCCGTTAAATTTGTGAGCCATTGATATACAAGAAAATGAGAGCAATTGAGAAGTGGAATTATGCAGTAGAATATCAAGAACAATGTACACTGAATAATGCAAGTTTGAGACAAATTTGATAAGAGTTGATTAGTTAATTACAACATTAATATTCATTCATTCCAACAGTAATAAAATGGTGTTACAATAAGAATAATTCGAATCATGTGGATAAGATTTGAATCTACCAACTAAACTTGACTGACTGGCTAAATCAGTGTGTCTAAATCACTTTCGGAGCTCACTAGTCTAACTTTAGATGTATAAATCAGTCTACAATCAATGAAATTAGTTAAACTGATGAGGTAGGCAGACAAAGGTGCCACTCCCCATGCAACCATGCAAAAATGGTTCTAGACTAACTGAGAGTGATCTAATTTATTTTAAATAGAGTTTGACTTAGCATAACTGCCTACCTAGAATAACCAACTGATGGAGGTTGTTGGTGGCACTTAGAGTGGCTCCTAGAATGTACAGATTGGCATCGGTCGCACCAAATGGCACTGGTGGCACTAGTGGCAATAGTGACACCAATATCATTGTGGAACCAAACTCTATCAAATTAATCCTAAGTTAGGAAAGATGATCAATTAGACTATATATGGACAAGGGAGGATTATATAATCCTAACACCTCCCCTTAATCCTAACTTGGACAAGTTTGGGCCCTGGAAACTAGGCCAAAAGTCACCCATACAATCTATAAGAAATAAATATTCTTATTAAAATAAGGTAAATGGGGAAAACCTCATGGGAAACCTCCCCCCCCCCTTCAAAATAAGCAGTGAATTTGGAAAACAAGCTATACTTAAGAGGAAATTTTCCTCTTTGGGCAAAAACTTGTAAATTTTGCTGCAATTTGAAGCTCTATGGAGAAGCCATGCAGAATCATGGTTGTTCTATGCATAAACATCTTGAGACTGGGCATGTGAACCTATACAAACTAAATTGTTATGTCTGGAGGAATTTTCCTCTTTGGAATAAGAGGAATATGCTCAACTGAATCAGGAACATAGACAATTCTAAGATGAAAATTTTGTTCATATAGAGCAACTGAGATCAAATGATGAGAGAGACAAAGTGCTTGAGAATTCGAACCATGTGAGGTAATCCCAATAAAATTATATGTTACAGCCTTGAACATCGAACCATGTGAGGTAAAATTATCTCCAAGTGTTAGGAGCAAGTGTCTACGCGAATGCATGATGTTTCCATCTTTACTAGTACTGTGAGAGATGAGCATGTGATCAAGTAGAAAGGTAGAGAAATCATGCAACCATGGAGAGAGAATGATTGAGCTCCATAAGATGATATATATTCTAAAATATCCATTGATTCACAAAATCTAATATCAGCAAACTCATGATAGAAAACTAACATCGATTCCTTAGCAACAATTTTGAAAGAGACTTGATGTACTTAATGTTTCACACCAAAATTGATGAGAACAGCTACAAGCATGACCAGAGGCTCTTGAAACTTAAAATTCATACCAAATAAGGTAATATCATAACCAAATAAGGTCACATCAGATCCAAGAGTCTGGAACAAAGGTTCCAAGTGCTCCACTTAGATGGTAGATGCACATTTTTCTCCTTCTTCAACAAAACCCTGAGTATTGGTGGAAGCAATCATGTAGGGATTTGATGGAAGATATAGATCAATGATATTGAATGGATCACTCTTTAAATCTTATATTTATTCCAAAATATCCAAATTTTTACTTTTCTGCACACTAGTAACAACATCAGAGAGAGAGAAAATGAATTCCTCTTCATTTTTTGAAGCAATCACTGGCAAACTTTGCACATAATTTAAAATAGAAGAACCACTTGAGAATGCTTGAGTAGAATGGGACGGGAGTTTTTATTCAATAATAGATATTCAAATGTCTTCTTCTGGATCAACTATATGAGAAGATGAGATATCAGAGATCTCATAAACTTCCAGAGTAGCAGGAGAAGAAGTCACTCCAAGGAGACTTTCTTCAATTCGAATTGACTGCGTTGAAGATTCTTCTTCTTCTTCTTCTTGAACAACTTTATTAGAGAGAATAGAGACTGAGAATTTTGAAGAAAGAAATATTGTGGTGCTGGGTGTGCTCTCCAAATTTCTATAATGATCCTCATTGTGCTTTCCAAAGGTTCTATCCAATTCCGTCCAGAGATCCTTTGGGTATTCAATAGAATCAATACGGTAGCGCAAGCTTGGATAAAAGGCTAGACATATTTCTTGTAAAGGAAAGTTTCCTATGGGTAGGGTTTAAGAGGCCATCAACGTACTAGGGTTAAAAGGTGGATGAAAATGGTTCTGCAAGCATATATAAGCAATTTTCAGAGATTAGAATGGTTCATACCTTATCCAAATGAAGGTTGACCCAAGAATCCCTTCAATCCTCTTCTTGCTCCTCTTGCTCCTCTTGCTCCAAGAGACCTGCAAAACAAATTATACCTTCCTCAAACCAATATGACCACATATAAAGAAATGATAATCAAATAAACATGAAATAATGATCTAACTAACATCATCATATCATCATAAACAAATAATCAATCAAACATTAAATAATAATTTGGTAAGAAGAAGGACATCACATCTTTATTAATTTTGAAAACAAGTACACGTATACCTTCTCTTCAAGTTTGGAACCTCACGAAACCTTGATCTGGTTCTGTTTCTTCTCTTCTCCAAGGAACTCAGCCTCCAAGATCTGCAACACAAGGAGAATGCTTCTAGGGAAAAGGTGTGGGCAAAGAGAGTCCCAATTCCTCTAGCATAATGATGAAAATATTCAAGTCTCCTCTCATGGACCTCCCTACCTCTATTTATATGCTTAATGAAGAATTAGGGTTGAAGAAAAATTAGTTACAACTGAAGGAGTCAGTTGCATAACTACCCAAGCTGCCTGAATTTCAAAATACGTATTTTTTGACATTTTCAAGAGGCGTACATGGGAGGTATGTGGGTTGCAATGTAGAAAGTCATGTATTTAAGGTGTATGCATCTATTATATATAGCAACTCCCATACGTACATGGGTTTCCTTAAGGAAACTTGCGTACACATCAAAAAACTCACTTTTAGGGTATTTTTGGGCATTTTCAGACTTTGGTGTCTTCTGGAAAGTTTTAGCTAACAGAAATATATTTCCAATGGTGTAGAGATGAGTTCAAATGGAGTTACAGAACTCAATATAGGGGTCCTCCATGTTAGGTGTTTTTTCAGTGACTTTCATGAAGTGTTGTCATGGAAGTGTCAACATGCGACGAAATCATGGGAAAGTGGTCACAAGCAGAGATGTGTCAATTTGAGCTATAATAGATGCCCCCTAATGTATGAGGTTAGAGGGGAAGATGATAGCTGAAATACATTATAAATGAAACAACTGAGTATGGAGAGAGAAGAGAATCCAATATCAAAAGGATCGAACAAAGGTACTTGAAAGAGAGATAAATGTCAAACAAAGCTGATCTCTGGGACATATAAGTCCATATATAAATCATCGCCATAAAGATACAGGTGGATCCGACATATGTATAACTGATGAAACTATCATGGTCGCTCAATATGCAAAAAGGCGCCATATCAAATCTAAAGGAGTCATGGCCACAAATGAACAAGGTGGATCCATGCTCAACAATGGATCAAAGCCACAAGAATACAAGGTGGATCTATGTCTTAGTAAAATGTCATATAAAATGTAACAAGGTCTTGCCCAGCTCGGGCAATAGCAAAAAATGATGATGCTACTGTCGGCCCAAGGTCTTCAATCTAAACCGCCCAAAAAGGTATGAATCCTAACCATGCGAATAAAGGAGCTAAAGTTGAACATGGACGAAATCATTTGATTACCGGTCAATAATGAAAACCGTTAACAAACGCAAGGAAAACCACCATTAATGAAAATGGTCCCCAAGGTACCTAGTACATTCTAATAAGTGTGAGTACAAGGACTTGAAGTCGAACACTTGAAGAATCCATTGAGTAAGAGACGTTAAGGTATTCCCACTACCCAATAGCGAGGGAAATTGCCACTGATGACTACAATCCCCAAGGTACTGTCATAAAACTCTAAATATCATCCCTAGAGCAAGGTGTGTTTCATTTGATAGGAAGAGATCTGTTGGAAGGAAGGAATTAAGGCATCCTTCATCATCCAACACGAGGTAATTCAAAAACTAATTGGATCTAGAATTGGTACTAAATTTCATGAAAAGAAAAGATGAATACACGATGCAATGAACTGATACCAGGCAATGGCAGACACAAAAGGTCAAGGAAACTGCAGAATGACCGACAAAGGTTTAATCCTTAAACAGTGAGCACGACACAAAAGTGACTTAGGTAGCTTTTGACACAAAAATACCAATGACAAAAATCTGCAATGTAGGAGACATTGACAGATTCCCCATATAATTGGAAAAGAAACAAACCGGAGGAGTAAGAAACTCTAAATCTGGATAAGTTCAAAATACTAGGACCCAACTGTTGATAGAATCAAAACTAGTGCTTTGTTCAAGGAAATAAGACTTGCTACCATGATTTAAAATACATCTGAATGAACTTTCCTTCCCCTCTTTCTTGGAAAGGTTTAACGAGTCCAAGAAAGCAAACTTGGGACCATCTTCATTTTTGGCAAGCTCGAAGAAGAGACAGAAGAGTGCTTGATAAAGCACTGATGCGTGGATTTTACGAGCCCGAACTAGTACATGCTTGACGGTGTTTTCATAGTTTAGAGAGTCTAAAAACTCCAAAGAAGACTCCAGGGGGGTCCTTTTTCATCCAATTTAGTCTCCTAAGGCTGAAAAAATATAAAACAAACCATAGAAGAACTCTCTTAGATTCTGAAGAAGTAAGGCACACCTTTTTTGTACTTAGTCGGGAAGGTCCGAAAAAGGTTAAATTACCACCTACCCAACACTCCTTTAAAAGCTGCATATAGCCTAAGTTTTACGAGTGTGAAGGAATGCAAGATCACTCGGAAATATCCATTTGATTACGAGGAATGGGGCTTACAACAATAAACTTGATGCTTTATTCTTTAGGATTCGACGAGCATGAAAAAGACATAAAGTACACTCAGAATCTTTTTCATGTTTAGGTCTAGAGCACGAAAAAGAGAAAAGTAAGATCATACCAGGGGTTCATTTTCCGTAAATTTAGTCCCTTAGGTCCGGAAAAGTGATAAACCTATGCCTGAGAATACTCTTCCCAATTCTGTAGAAAAGAGAGTATTCCTTTCTCGTATTAGTCCACATGGTCCAAGAAAGAGATAACCTACCACCAATGTGGATGCCCATTCACATATTCTTAACGAGCCTGAATGGACAAGTTTACTCGGCAGTCAATTCTATTTTGAGGAGTTAGAACTGGGCCTAAGGAAACTCAATATATTTCCCATGAAGTTTTAACAAGTCTAGAAAAGTCAACTCGTGGCCTCCTTACTGTTTTTAACGAGCTCGAAGGAGAGCAGAAAGAATGCTCTAAATGCGAGGAGACGAGTGTCATAGGAAGGCGAAACTAGTTCCAAGCGCAAGGAACAAAGCTATGCATAATGCAAGGAAAGAGAGAAAGATAAGGAAATTCAGGGAACATCTCCTCAAGGTAAAAGGTGTCAAGCTACAAAGGAAAAAAGATACAAGGCTGAGCAGCGATGAGAACTAAGATGAGGGCTTATACAATGAGATAAAAGCATGAAAGCCAGCATCAGGCTCATAGGTGCGAGCAGGGCACATGCAAATGCAGTTACAACTTGAACAACAAGACAAGGCCAGTAAATAGTTGTGAATCCAACTAAAAATCCTATCTCCAAGAAACAACAACATCAAAATCATATTCAAAATAAAATATTTTATGCAGGTCACTTTGGCATAAACACATCCAACTTTGCTATCTTCTACAAAAGGTAAAGTCAAGGTAGAATGAAACGAAGAAGATTCTATAGAACCAAGGCTGAAGGTTTTATAATTAGTAAGATCAAACTCAGAAGGAGCACAAAAATCAACAAGGGATATAGAATTTGCAGGAACACACTCAATATCACGGGAGTTGAAAAATTCATAAGAAAAATCAAACTCATCAGGATCACTGACTTGCTGTTCAAAGGAAGAGTCAAAAGACTCAACAAGATCAACATAAGAAGATCGATCCATGGAAAGATCAGGATTACTAAGAAAATTAGGGTTATACTTAGTCACAACTGAACCAACATATAATAGAAGGTTAGACTGTATCAAAGACTCTAGGAAGACTTCATCCAAAGGAAGGAGATCCTCTGAGATAGGACACATGTCTAAACTTTCAAATCGATCGACAGAGTGGAGATTAGGCCCTGTAGCCTGTATATGATGACTCACCTGGTCAACTACTGGGACCAAGTCCCGATAAGGTAAGCATGAAAACAGAGGTTGCTTCTTAATAGGAATTGAATGCAGAGGACATTAGGCCACATAGCTCGCATGTGGTAGGGTAGTGTCTATAGAAACATTGGGAATTGATAAAGGACAGACTTGGTCTCTAGTTGGGTCAGGAGAAGGATCAAGAAAATCCAACTGATCGATAGTGACAATTTCTTCACCATGATTAAAGTACATCACATGAAATAATGTTGACACCACAGCTTGCATGGCATAGACATAATCATGTCCAAGGAGAATATTGAATTCCAAGGGGTCTTCTATCACCATGAAGTCAACTAAGAAAGTCTTCCCACCCAAAGTAACAGGTGTTTGAGTAAGAATTCCCAAGGCTATACAAGTTCTTCTATTAAACGCCAGTAACTGACTAGCAGTCGACACAAGGCTGGGAGATCCCATGCCTCGCCAAGCATGAGCGAAAAAATTACTAATTGAGGCTCCTTCATCAACAATACAACAAGAAATCGTGTAAGGTTCAACTTTGACCTTTATCTGGAAAGGTGCACCAGAAGGAAGGCGCGGCTCAACTAGGGTATCCTAATCAAAGGAAGCAATCTGAGAGCTTGGTGGGGGTTCTTCCGAAGCGAGTTCAGTGCCCCCTTGTTCAGTAAGTTTTAAACTATAAGTGAAGAAAATGTGACTATTAGACACTTTACTCTCCAAAGGAAGAGTGGGATTGATTGACAATGGAACTGATTCAACCTCTTTGTGAAATTCACTCTCCGAAGGGAGAGTGGGATTGATCAAAGATGACATTGGTTCAATCACATCAAGATCACTCTCTGGAAGAAGAGTGGGATCGACCAAAGATGAGATTGGTTCAACCACAAGATCAACCAAAGGTTGAGTAGGTTGTTGAGAAACTATTGGTTGTTCAGGAGAAGAAAAATCTTGAGTCTCGAACCACACTCTTCGCACCCCTGCGATAGAAGGGCATTGGTGAGTAAGATGATCTCCCTTGTATAGCTTACAAGGGAACTTAAGTTTTCACTTCAAATGATCAGTTTTCTCAACAATGTCAACATGAATAGCAGTGGATGACTGTTTTCTCTTAGCATGACCTACAAAGGCTGATATTTTTCCCACAGCATGAACTACAGAGGCCGGGTGACTGGGTCCAACCTGACTGAGAGAGGCTGGTTGTTGAGAGACTTCAAGATGTTCAAAAATGGGATTACCATGAAACCAAACTCTTTGCACCTCTGCAATGGAAGGACATTTATAAGGTGGTCTCCCTCACAAATCTTACAAGGAAACTTGGGCTTGTGTTTTGAACGGGTAGTCTTTTCAACAATGTCAACATGACTCGCAGTGGCTGACAGATTGTCTTCAGCATGAACCATAGAGGCTGAGAGACTGCCCCCACCATGACTTACAGAGACTGATAGACTGGGTCCAACATGACCTACAGAGGTTGGATGGGCACCACTAGCATGAACAACAGAGGCTGAATGGTTAGAATCAGCATGCTTTGCAATGGTTGAGTGTGTGCCCCCGACATGAAATTTAGAGGCTGGGTGGATGGATCCAACATGGCTTGCAAAGGTTGGATGGGGAGGTTCAACTTGACATACAGAGGTTGAATGGGTGCCATCAGCATGAATTTTATAAGCTGAGTGACTGGATCCGATGTGACCTGGAAAGGTTGGAAGGATCCCACTAGCATGATCAATAGAGGCTAGATGGTGAAGATCAATTTGACTTATAGAGGTTGAGTGCTTAGATCCAACATGACCTATAGAGGTTGGATGGGTGCCCCCAGCATGAACTACATAGGCTAGGTGGCGAGGTTCAACTTGAATTGCATAGGTTGAATGGGTGCCCCTTGCTTATGTGCCTTCTTCCTATTCCTCCTTTTTTTACTCCTTTTAGACTGTCGATTACTAGTATCAGTACTTTCACTGCATGAGGTAGAAGGAGGAGGAGAATCAACTACAGGTGAAGGGAAACAAGTGTTTTGATGCCCATTATATAAGGATCTTACTTGAGAAGCTTCAAGAACATTCAGGGAATTTGGAGTGGAAAAAAACCACACCGGTATCCCTAAGGTGAATCCAGGAAGATTCAGGGTGGCCATCAAGGGAACACCAACATTCACTGTGAGAGGAATAGTACAAGGATTTCCCAGCATGGGGATCTCTTGGTTGGTGTTTGAAGGGGTGTTAGACATAGTTTCAAACAATAAGATATAGTCTAAGGTCAATAGGCAACCAAAAATACAAAGCACACACCTAAAGGCAGACTAAGTACAGACAAACTACACAGCCCTCACTAAAAATTCCTAAAGCCAAACAGACAAATAGGTATAAGATATTATTTCCATAAGAAAGCTGATAGACAGTTACTTGGTGTCCCTGTAGATGTTCTTAGGCACAAGTAGAAGAATCACCCACCGCCCTCCCACACCTTCTAATGAGGTTAGCTTCCAAGCCTGTCCAAGGTCAACCAGAAATAGCCTTCATGTGTACCTTTGTATGAACCCTAGATCTCAAAGAGACTAAAGGATACCTTAACTATATTGAGAGTTTTGGGGGGCAGTCACAATCTTGGTTCATATGCATGGGCTAGGTAGAAAAGCTCGAAACCTTGTCTAAGACAAAATCCCCAGATGCGCAAAAACCTTGGTCTACACTTTGACAAGGAATCAGAGGGTTATCACCTCAGTCCAAGTCTCCACGCGGCCTCATGCTTGACTCCCGTTTGAGAGGAGCTTCCCAGATACAATCAATGTAGAAAAGGGTTTACCTAGTGATTTCCCAACTACATTTGAAATTTTATACTTGTGGAGAGTTAAAACTCCGTAATCCACAAGTCTAGCCTAATCTAGTTGGTGTATGACCCTATAAAATAAAACTTACTAATAATTTTTAAATTATATCATTTATTTTAAGGGTTGTTCTTAGTCAGAGGGTAAATGGTGTGAAACTTATGTGGTGTTTTGACTCAAAGTTGAAACAAAATGACTAAGCAATGAGAAATGAAATGCAAAAAGAAAAAACTATTCTGTTTTTCTTTTTCAAATAAAAACTTGAAAGCCATAAAAGAACAAATTCCTTTTATTTTTATTTTTAAAACAATGATATGCCATGCAATCTAGACTAAAAACCTAATCTACATGCATAGAAAGAAAACATGTGTTTTTTTATTTTTATTTTATAAATGAAAAATAAAAATAGCCTATCAACTAATGCAAGCAAGTACTGTAAGAAAATCAAATAGACAACTACTCTACACCCCACAAACAAACCCTAGGTTTCCTTAAAGTTGGATATCAACCTCTCTTGAAAGGAAGGCTCACAAAATTAAACAAGCCAACAACTTTGGAATGAAGATATTGAGCAATAATATTGACATAAACAAAGGTCAAGAAGTTCCAAGAATCAATCAAAACCCACAAACAGAGGCTGCTCAATACCTTGTCCAACAAGGTCAAGCCAAAGAAGGAGGTGGGGGGGAAGGCAGCAAGAAAAAAGTTCAAATACTTGAAAGAGACTTACAAGATAGAAAAAGAGCACCTAAAAGAGATAAGAAAACCTCTCAGGAGTCATGCACATGCATAGGACCCTTGAAGACCCTACAAACAACCCTCAAATCACCCAAAAACCCTAAAAATAATGAAAGAAAACAAATTCAGGTGCATACATGGGTTTCCTTAAGGTAGGTCGCATATTACACACAGGTTGCAGGTAGTGCAATTCATGTATACAACACAGACACATGACTGTTTAGCCTAAAAGTCGCGTATGGATGACAAAAGGCACAAAAAGGGTCAAAAACTGACTTAAGAAGGCAGGAAAGGTGTTCCAATAGACTCAATAGGTGTTCCTAACTTGTAAGAAGGACCTGAAACTTTACAAAAGGTTGAAATAAATACAAAGAAACCCCAAACAGAAAAGGCTCTCCCCAGTGGAGCCGCCAGTTCTGTTGTAAAGGAAATTTTCCTATGGCTAGGGTTTAAGAGGCCATCAATGTACTGGGGTTAAAAGGTGGATGAAAATGGTTATGCAAGTATATATAAGCAAGTTTCAAAGATTAGAATGGTTCATACCTTAGCCAAATGAAGGTTGATCCAAGCAGCCCTTCAATCCTCTTCTTTCTCCTCTTGCTCCTCTTGCTCCAAGAGACCTGCAAAACAAATTATACCTTCCTTAAACCAATATGACCACAAATGAAGAAATGATAATCAAATAAACATGAAATAATGATCTGACTAACTTCATCATATGATCATAAAAAAATATTCAATCAAACATTGAACAATAATTGGGGAAGAAGAAGGACATCACATCTTTATTAATCTTGAAAACAAGTACAAGTATACCTTCTCTTCAAGTTCGGCACCTCACGAAACCTTGATCTGGTTCTGCTGCTTCTCTTCTCCAAGGAACTCAGCCTCCAAGTTCTGCAACACAAGGATAATGCTTCTAGGGAAAAGGTGTGGGCAAAGAGAGTCCCAATTCCTCCAGCATAATGATGCAAATATTCAAGTCTCCTCTCATGGACCTCCCTACCTCTATTTATATGCTTAATGAAGAGTTAGGGTCGAATACAAAGTAGTTACATCTAAATGAGTTAGTTACATAACTACCCAAACTACCCGAATTTCAAAATACATATTTTTTTGACATTTTCAGGAGGTGTACACAGGTTGCAAAGACAAAAATTGCATACATGAGGAGGTATACGTGGGTTACAATGTAGAAATTCATGTATTTAAGGTGTACGTGACTATTATATATAGCAACTCACGTACATATGTGGGTTTCCTTAAGGAAAAATTTGTACACATCAAAAAACTCATTTTTAGGGTATTTTTGGGAATTTTGAGACTTTAATGTCTTTTGAAAAGTTTTAGCTAACAGAAATATCTTTCCAACAGTGTAGAGATGAGGTCAAATGAAGTTACAGAACTCAATATATTGGTCCTCCAAGTTAGAATTTTTTTCAGTGACTTTTAGTGACTTTCATGAAGTGTCATCATGAAAGTGTCGACATGCGACAAAATCATGGGAAAGTGGTCATAGGAAGATATGTGTCATTTTGAGCTATAACAATATTGTTCCAAAAACTCTATCATCATCATTTGGCTAGTCATTCTCATCTTCATAAGACTCTTTACCAAGTCCAGTAAATACCTCATAGATACCTTTTCTCTTTAGAGATGAAATCATCTTCAATTTCCACTTTGAATATCTTGTGAATGGAGTAAGAAGAGGAACTGGTAATATTGAATCCATATTGAAGTTGTACCTATAAAATATCACTGCAAAACAAAATCAAATCGCAATCATGGCATTTTCAAGCCTTTCTACCTCGACATGTACACTTTCTCGGAGTCTGTTACACCTGGATAGACTTCTCTACACATAATCCAGATGGATCAAGGATATCATTCCAGGATTTATGTGGAAACAAAGCTACTTCTAGTGTACAATGGAGATCAAACAATATTTTCTACTAGTCTAAACAAGGCTCTGATAGCATGTTAAATTTGTGAACCATTGATCTCGAGGAAAATGAGAGCAATTGAGAAGTGGAATTATGCAGTGGAATGTCAAGAACAATGTACACTGAACAAGACAAATTTGAGACAAATATGATAATAATTGATCAGTTAATTACAACATTAATCTTCATTCATTCCAGTAGTAATACAATGGTGTTACAATAAGAATAATATGAATCATGTGGATAAGATTTGAATCTATCAACTAAAACTGACTGAATGGCTAACTCAGTGTGTCTAAATCACTGTCGGAGGTCACTAGTCTAAATCTAGATGTCTAAATCAGTATACAATCAGTTAAACTAGTTAAACCAATGAGGTATGTGTAAAAAGGCTCCACTCTCCATGCAACCATGCAAAACTGGAGATAGACTAACTAAGAGTAAAGTGATCGAACTAATTGTAACTGGAGGTTGACTCAGCATAACTTCCTACCTACCACAACGAACTGATGGAGGATGCTAGTAGCACTTAGAGTGGCTCCTAGAATTTAGGGATTAGCATCGGTGGCACCAATGGCACTAGTGCCACCAATATCATGGTGGCACCAAACTCTATCAAATGACTCCTAATTTAAGAAACATGATCAATTTATAGAATATATATGGACAAGGGAGGATTATATAATCCTAACAGGCACTATATCTATGATATTTTCTAATATTGTACACAAATTCAAAATTAATATGGGGTGTTGGGATAATAAAAAGGAATTCCACTACTTACGATAAAATAATTAATCTTTTTAATTAATTTCCTAGGTCGTACACTAGCTAGCTTGCATCCACTTGCATTTCAGTGGTCAAACTTGCCAAAATTTCCTCCTGGAGCACTTTGGAAATATTATGGATAAGATTCTTCCAACTAATAGACTGTCTATTTTAGTAAGTGTGCATTCCTTCCTTATCCATAGTTTCCAGCTTTTTCAACAGTTTTAAGGAAAAAGGTGAAAGCTAGAATTAATGTAGATTGCCTTGTTTTTTTCAACAACTTACCTTCCTTATTTTACGCATATAAAAGAACAATAAATTCCACTTTCCTTCACTTATCAGCTGTACCTACTCATTCAACAAATTCGTGAGCATCTTGACTGGTTTGGAAAGTACTTTATGCACCTATAGGGGATTTTGACTAGTTTAGTAAGCCTGCTTTTGTACTAATTCGAATAACATATTTATGCTTTCGAATACTTGGAGTATATACATGGTAAGAATCCTATATCTATTTAATGATGGCTAGTGTAAATTAATATGAACAATAGTTTGTGTTGCTCAACATATTTAGTCTCCTTTTGAGTGTCTCTTGCATAATTTTCAAGCATTTTTGTGAGTTCAATTAATCTAAGCTTGGGTTTAATTTCCACATTGGGTATTAATATATATTAGAGACTATATCAAAGTCTATTTTTGGTAATAACGGTTTTGGGATGTCTACATTCAACCACTACATCTTTCTGAAAGGAAATAAATATCTATGAGAAACTGAATTTTGTTTTTTGGGACACTTCGTGATTTTCAAGGCTTTAGGGAAATGACCTAGGTGATTTTTTAAAGAAATTTTGTGGAATGAAATTTTATGTCCAACCTTTGGTTTTAGCTCATTTTTTTGTCATCATAATTCCGAGGTCACATGATGATGGAGGTGATGGAAATGGGGCTATTATTTCTCAAAATGATGTATCATGATGATGGTGCTCATGACAAAGTAAGTGAGAAAAAATAGCTTGCTAGTAGAGAGTATAACCAATATTCCACAAACTAAGGTTGATTAAGTCAACTTTGATAACCCCAATATGTTCTAAAACTTGTTAGACAAACCACATTTCATGTCTTATTCTGGATCAATTGGTTACAATTGTACCAGTTGCAACCACTTTAGTTGGTGTCATCCACCTAGTCAAAATCCCTTGGTAAATCCACTACTTGGTCATTCTACCAAATGACACCAAAATACTCTAACTGGCATCTGAGAATGGGGCTTAATCACAAATTCCAACACCCCTCCTTCAACACAACTTCTTGGAGGATGATGATATGCCATTTTCTTAGCAATCCCCTTCAATGACAACTTTCTAAATCCCAAGCATGGACCAAATATTAACAACCTTCTCCTCTACTAATGAATTTGTGAAGATATCAATAATATGAACATATGGCTTACAATAAATAAAAGTTACCACATTTTCTTGTACGAATTATTTCAGGTAATGTTAATGAATTTCAGCATGCTTCATTTTTTTCTATAAACAAATATTATGAGCCCCTTGTATTGTATTCTAATTTTCACAATACATTGTAGTTGATTTGTTACTAGGAAAACCTAACTCTCTCATCAAGTTAGAGTCCAAGCTACCTCACTTCCAACATTTACTACTCCTCTATATTCAACTTCAACAATAAACATGGAAACAACCCATTTCATTTTACATGGGCATAAAATTGAACCAAATCTTAGATGAAACATATACATAGAAGTTGATGTCTTGTCATTTCCATTTCCAACGAAATTTGAGTCATTATATCCAACCAACTGATTTGTATTTTTGTTGAAATACTTCATGCGAAGATGATATGCATCTTTGATATATTGAAAAATTACCTTAAAGGCTTTCATATTGCCTTCATATGGCATAATGGCTCTTTTGTATTTTGCGTGAATCTAGAGATCAAACTAACAATAAAGGAAATATCAAGTCTAGTTTGAGTCAAATAAGTGTTATGGTCGAAATGACCTAATTAGCATAAGAATAATGGGAATAAGTAATAACATGCTTTGATAAATGATTAAAGGTTAATGGGTAACAATGCCACTTTGAGGCTACAGGATTCTCTACAAATTATGTTCACAAATAAACCTTGATCATATCTGAAACTAGATCTCCCTAGTGTATATATATAAGCTATAAAGAATCTCATCCCCTTCAAGTTGTATTGTTACCTATTAACTTTAAATAATTCATAAGGCGCGCGCGTGTGTGTGTGTGTGTGTGTGTGTGTGTGTGTGTGTGTGTGTGTGTGTGTGTGTGTGTGTGTGTGTGTGTGTGTGCGCGCGCGCGTGCAATTAACATATCATAATTAATGTTAGGTATTTCTATAAAATATATAACATAAATACCTATTTTATAACAGAAATACCTCTTTATTACAAGACTTCACTATTATAATTGGGAAAATTTGTTGTTAACAACAACATCTTTGTCATATGCCCATGGGGGTTGTTTGATTTTATGAGGATGCTTCCTAAATTTAAAATCTTAGAATTCTTTCTTTTTTTAATACTTTAAATGATATCTTCTCCCATGCAATAGACAACACATGCATGGATACTTTTTTTATAGTTACTCTATCCGTTGTTTTTGAATGGAAGACTTCATTGTTATGTAATTAAAATGCAAGAAGAATGTCAATATCTAATTGATGGATGAATATTATGTGTACGATGTTTATTCCAATTGAACAATATGGTTCAAATATTTAATAAAATTTTGGATTGTGATCTTTTCTTCATGAAAAAAAAATCTTTGTCCTATACATCGTTTTAAACTAATACATAATATGTTATAGCATGCCAATTATTAGTGTTGGAATTTGATGGCCAAACAAAAGTCCAATGTTAATATGGTTGGAATATGAAAATTAAATGGTAAGAATTTTACAACTGAATTCATTGATTAGTATAAATAAATAACGTCTATAAAGGAAGGCCTGATTCGATCTAAACCAGTTTGGCTTCATGAGAATAAAAATGAGGCTCGTAGAGCAAAGGCTGTTAGAAAGTCTTCTAGTGGAGTTTCCATGGTTAGGAATATGTCGGGGTAAGTCTGATCTTTATCTAAATCCTATTAGTGGTGGGGGACAGAAAAAAAAAGAATCGGGAAAATTTACTTGGGTTTACGAGGATTTAGAATCAACAATTTATTCACAATTCAATGTAAATTAAATTGTATGATTAAACTTTTAGTAATTCAATGAATATATACAAGTAATAATGTGCTTGAATTTGACAATTAAATGATTTATTAATGAATAATTTAATAAAAAATTTAAAACTTGTAAAAATACAATGAACATTTTTAAGTTACTTATATATATATATATATATATTCAAAATTGTCATTTTCTCAAATAAAAGTGATTGAATTTCAACACTATCAATGACTTCAATTTGGAATGGGACCAAAAAATAGTCATAATTGGAAGTGACACCTTTAGTTTTCATCACCAACTCCACAATTATAGGTAATACCATGATCTACAATTAGTTCAGTGATATACATAATAATAAAGCTACAAAATATTCCATCCTTAATTACATGCATTCAAAATTCAAAATCTTTTGAAATTACTCAATAACTTTTTAGATTGATACAAAATATTCTCCACATCAAATATATGAATTGACATAATGCATGCATTTGGATAAAATGGATGCGCTTGAATTGATTCTACCACATAAATAACTATTTATATTCTTTTAAATTTGAACACAATATTCCATCCTTAATTACATGCATTCAAAATTCAAAATCTTTTGAAATTACTCAATAACGTTTTCGATTGATACAAAATATTATCAACATCAAATATATGAATAATTGAGATAATGCATGCATTTGGATAAAATGGATGCATATTGGAATTGATTCTACCACATTAATAATTCTTTATATTCTTTGAAATTTGAAATCAATTTGTGGACATGGAATTATCAATAATTAACTGAAGCCACTAGATTTTGTAAAGACAACATTCATGTAGGGTGTGTGCACAGAGTTGATTTTCAACAATGCTCATTTTTTAATATGCTACATCTGCATTTTTCATTTTGCATGCCACAATTTCTACAACACAGTGGCTTAAAAAATGTGCATGCCATTCAAAAACTCATTGGGAAATTTTGAAGCTATTTTAAATTACGTTTTCTTTTTTTCTCTTTTTGCCTATGCAATCACTGTAATTGTGATGTACTTGCACTACATTAGACAAATGACTTTCACCATCATAATTTCGACATGTGTAAGGTTATACCAAATTGGATAGTTAATAGTTCTTGTTGTATACATTGACTTTGACTAGTTCAACTAGGTTAAACTAGGTTAAACTATCATATATTTTCCAACATTTCATTAAAATACATAGATTAAAACCTAATATTTGTCTCCTGGCCTTGAATAATCAGACATGTTAAATTTGGATATATGCATGTCAATATGTATAATATTCAATTATCTTATTAATTAATTATTTTTACAAAAAAATATATACAAATATATATTTTTTTGTATGTTCGAGTGCCCCGTGACTTGTTGGGTGAAACTTTAGTTTGAGAAACCATGAGCCAGGGGCATTTAAGCGGTCAAAATCACCTGAGGATTGTACTCGTCCTGGACCACACCAACCCTTAGCATGGTTGGATTTAAATTTCACCTCCTAGGAGTAGTGGGTTTTGACCTTGGGTTTCCAAGCAAATGAAACCCCTCTCGACCATTTTCTCTACTGAAATTTTACTATACAAAATATAATTTACTAAGGTATGTTTCATCAAATTAAAATAATATAATAAATTAATCTATTAAACAAGATAATTAATTTCAAATTAAAAGATTAAAAAATTAACTTGGGAAAAGTTTGTTAATAATTACTTAGGGCCCTGCATGCATTCCACACCTCCTCCCTGACTCCATCCACCTCTCCCAAATATATTATTTGATTAAAAGCAATAGGAGAATATAAAACCCTCTGTTGTCTTTATTCCTTCTTTTTTCACTAGCGAATATTTATGGTTTGGTCTCTTTGTTAGGGTTTCAAGGGTCCCATGACTTCACACTATGACCCTACTTAACCTCTACTTCATTATTCCTCAGGTTTATGGTGGTCATTTCCTCTTTGCTTTGTATGTGAAAAGATGTCAATTTCAAGGGAATCTCCCTTCTACTATTTTTCCTCATATTACGCAGTTTATAGGCCAAAATTACAACTTCCAAATTTAAATCAATTTATGTTAAAAGATTTCTCCTATCTCCTTTCTTATTTCCTTAACAATTTTTATTTATTTTTTATCTTAAGGGTATTTTTAGCTCTTTTTTTTTTTGAGGGGTTGGCCCTTGGGATTGACCCATCCTTAGTAGTCATGTTTGGCATGGACACAACAACATACACCTAACCACAATTGCCTTCTTGCTTTTCCCTTTGGAATCGACAATTACCATCACAACAAGAACCTATGTGGTCATGGTTGCAATGGCCATGGCCACCCTTTTGGGCTCTACCATGGATGACCCTTTGGGGCTTGGTCATGGATATCCATGCTCAATTATTTATTTATTTAATAAATTTTTGTTTTGAGTTTTTTATTAATCTATTTTTGTTTATTTGTTTGTATTTTAATTTATTTAATAAATATTTTTTTGTTTATTAGATATTTTTTCCAATAAACTCATAATTAATACTAGAGCCATAATGGATATAATCACAAGCATGTTTTCATACTTTAATGGATAAAAAAGATACAACCATTTTAATTAATTTAAAAAATGAATATTACATCCATAACATTTATGCTCGCCAACATATTTGCATACTTTAATGGAATAAAGAACTACAACCATATCACTCAATTTTAGGAGTAAAAACTACAGTCTTAAATGTTCAAATAAAAAACTAAGAAGTTGTATTTTTACCTTTATGTCTCCAAAACGTCAGTCTCAAGACACAAGTTTGTCAATAAAATGTCAGAATTCCAATGTAAAGAGAGAGCACAAATTGGATTTAAACATGATAGGTGGAAGTAATATTTTGTTGGAATAGACACAATTTGGTTTGAATAAAAAATATTTCAATGTTATTTTGACAAAAATATACTGATGCTTGGATTTTCTATCTTTCATCTCTTTTGCGACATCGAGACATCAAAAACAACATCATAATTTGTAGACAAATGTAGTTGTCAATTAATGTGTCCAAAGTGGTTGTAATTTGAATAGGAGGAGAATATACCAATAAAACAATATTCAATAAAATCTCATACACATAACAACCACACCAAAGCTTACTTAAAACAATAAATTATCTCTTGACTATTCAACTATAGACATTAATGGCCTTAAAGCATTAACTTTGTGCACCTTTTTTAATAGAGGCATTAAATCCTTAAATATTGTGAATTTTCTATAAAATAAAAGGGGTGTGTTTGATATATGTTTAAGCATCATAGAATTAACTTTCTACCCTTATCCTAACAAAGGAACTAAATCCTATCCTACTGTGAATTTGAAATAAAAAATGGGTCTAGTTGTTCTAGTTTTAGGTAATCATTTGAGGGATTTCGTTTACTCAATAATATGTTCTTATATGCTCAAGTGTTCTATAAATACTCGTGATAAAATAAATGAATATAGAAAACTTGTGTTATGAAAATATAAGAAATGAAAAGTTGTTGACTACAACTTGAACAAGTGTATTGCACGAGTAGACAATATATCTAAGAATAGTTGATGGTTGATAAGATACATCATTATATAATTATCAAAGTACATATCAAGATAACATATAATGTTTTTTCCATAATTGAACACTATAGAATTTATTCTAGTGATCATTTATTTATGTTTGAGAGTGTAACCAATATTCGCTAAACAAAGGTTGATTAAGTCATCTTTGATCACCCAATATGGCCTAAAAGTGGCTAGACAATCCACATTTCATGTCTTATTATACACACAAGTGGTTACACTTGTACTAGTCGTGACCAATTTAGTTGTTATGATCCACCCAATGAAAACCCCTCAATTGGTAAATCCATTTCTCAATTGATCTACCAAATGACACCAAAATACTCCAATTAGCATCTACAAATTGGGTTTAATCACAAATTCTAGAATCCCCCTTCAATGAAATTTATTAGAACATGAGGATATGAAATTTATTAGAACACGAGGATATGGAATTTATTAGAACATGAGGATATGGAATTGTCAATACAATTTAATGGAAACTTTCTAAAGCGCAAGCATAGATCAAATATTAACAACCTTCTCATGTATCAATGAATTTGTAAATATATCAACAATATGATTATTTGTCTTGCAATACAAAAAAGTTACCAATTTCTCTTGTACCAATTGATTGTGGAAATGTGTATGAATATCAACATGCTTCATATTTCTATGTGAAACAAGATTTTGAGTCCTTATATTGCACTTTGATAGTCAAAATACATTGTAGTCTATTCCTTATGAGAAAACTCTATCTCTCTTCTTAAGTTACGAATCCAAGTTGCCTCAATTCCAACAATTACCACTCCTTTGTATTCAACTTTAGCGATCAACAAGGAAACAATCCATTGCTTTTTACACACTATAAAATTGGATTAGGTATGAGACAAAACACATATCTAGAAGGTGATTTCTCTTCATCCCCAATTTCAACCCATTTTGAGTCATTATATCAAACTACCGAATTTGAATTTTTGTCAAAATACTTAATGCTAAGATGTAATGATCCTTTGATATATTGAACTATTATCTTTGTGGACTTCATATGGATCTCCTTTGTATGTGTCATGAACTTGGATACCAAACTAACAATAAAGTAAATATCAAGTCTATTCGGAGTGAAATAAATGTTAAGGTACACATGACCTAAATAGCATAAGAATATCAAGAATAAGTAGCATCATGCCTTGAGAACAATTAAAATTAAGGGGTTTCAATGTCACTTCAAGGGGGAAGATCCTTTTTAGATTATGTTTACAAATAACTCTTTATGGTCTCTAAAACTAAGTCTCATTGGTCTATGTGCGCACGCATGCACATGTGTGTGTGTGTGTGCAACAAGTGTGTAGTTACAAATAATGATCATATCCCTAATAGAAGAAGTGATACAATGATATAGCAATAACAATGTAATGACCCAAGGCCTAGGAAGTGACACATACCAATCCTTCAAATAAGCATTTCCATCAAGAATTAATTAATTACAAATGATTATATATCAAAAACAAGTAATCCTTCCAAGTTTCACCCTTTGTTGGTATGTTCTTTCAATTGATGAGGAATTCTATAATTTCCCTTGCACATTCTTCCACATGGAAATAATTTTTTTAAGAACATGTCTTCAAATGATACCAAACTTTATACCTTTATATTATGCTACAGTTCAGTTTTCTAACTGATTTTGAATCACCACAAACTAAGATTTTAATTAAAGAATATAATAATTTTAAGTTGAAACACCTTGTAAATCTTTGATTTGGAGTCTTCTATGTTGGACAACCTTGCATATTACAACATTGCCAATTATATTATTTTAATGATTTTTTAGTTGTACTTTGATATCCTCTTCAGGTTTCCATTTATCCCATGTAATTTTAATCTTATAAGATAAATTTATGGTGGAGTTATGAATCCTATTATTTTTTCCTTGTTTCAAGAGAGAAAACTTGTATGGCATGACAATTTTTACCTATAACACCTCAACTTGTGCAATATTTCCATGTAATACATGTATACATTTTATTTCTAGTGGCATAAATATTACTTAAATTGGTCTTTTCAATATCTATATATGATATTTTTGGTAGAACTTATGTTTTGAGAAAAGTCTCAAGATGGAACAAAATCCCTAAATTCTATAGCATGTACAATTGAAAATACAACAAATTAAATTCTAAATTTTTTACCCAATGTACTTCACTCTTTCCTATGTCAATCCTGAAATTTTCATGTAGTTTCAATCATTCAAAAAACTTTAGAGTGAAAATGGTAAGATGGATCATTTGAAGGATCCAAGCCAAGGATCGCCCCTTCTAATACCAAATGATATGGTCCAAACAATCCAAGTAGCATAAAATAGAAAGAATAAATAATGAAATTCCTTGATAATGATAAAAAATGATTTAATAACAATGCCAATTCAAGATGGAAACCTGGTTTGTTGAATTATCGTCCTAGTGCAACAATAGGTGCAATACTAAATTTCATAATTTGCACTTCATGTTGCATCAAATTTCTATCATATTTAGAACCAATTCTGGCATGGAGGCATGTTTAGTGACAAATATTCTTCCATTTTAACATCGAGTCCTCTAAATGGTAGATTTAGTGTTTCCCATAGTGCTAGATTTATTTTCAAAACTGTAGCAATTTTTTGTGTGTTTGTAAAAAATTCCATTTTAGCTTCTACTTTAGGATCATTTTCCCTTCTAATAAGAATTATGCTTTGTCTTCAAATTTTTCTTCCAATTTAGACTCTATTCTAGCACTGGGATTTTATTTTAGTTTCCATTCCATTACTAATATTTGCTTCCACTTTAGCTTCCACACTAGCACTCTTATTTTCTTTTAAATTCCACTCTAGTATTTCTATTTTCTTACACTTTAGCGTCGATATTTTCTTCCAGTTTATATTCCACATTAGAATTGAGTTTTTCTTCTATTAAACTTTCCACTTTAGAAATGAGTTTAACTTCCACTTTTATTTTCACTCTTTCATAATTTTTTTCTTATGCTTTATAACTAGGTTTTTGTACTACTTTACTACCAAGGTTTTTTATTCTCCTTTAGCTTCCACATTAGAACTAGGTTTTGTTTCCTTTTAGTTTTCATCTCAACACATGTTTTTATTCCTTTTAAACTTCCACTTTAGTAGTAGGTTTTGTTTCCTTTTAAACTCACACTTTCCCACCAAGTTTATTTTCCACTTTAGCATTATCTAGGTGGGAACTGGTGTCCACCCACATGTTCCACTAATTCAGAGTGGTTCAACATCTTGATAGTTTAACGTCAGTTTTTAAGGTCCAAATTTAAAACATATTTTTCATGCTTTTCTGTTGCATTTTTGGACGTTGATGTAGCCCACAAAATATTTGATTATGTTTCCAACCAAACTCATGGAGAATGAATTAATAATTTTAATGGTCTAATAAATTCTCTAAATATATTTTGTGTGCAAAAGTTGCACTCTAGAGGATTTGACATATCAACTAGCATCATGGGAACCTACATTAATTTTGATACATCATTTTCTAGGGTTATGGTTTTGGACATTTAGGGTTTTTATATCCTAGGTCATAATACTTTATGTTAAGAAGTTATTTTATCCATCAAGTGAGAATAGCCTCCACCTCTCTCTTTATAGATAAGTCTACCACCATTCTAACTATTTTGTATTCGTTTGCAATTTATATCCTTTTCCATTTCATTCATCAATATAACTTGGGTTTTACTTTACTATTGTTATCTCTATAATATCACTCTATGTGTTTCCATTTATAATTTTTTCTCATGTTTCATTCTCTATATAATCCAGATCAATTATATCAGAGCAATTTTCTCTTGTTTGTTTCTTTGTGCACATACGTAATGAGGTGTAGGTATTGAGAGTTGATTATTGAAGTAATTGAACTTGGATAATACCACTCTTTCTAACCGAAGAAGAATCCTATTGTGGAATAAAAGGGTTATAACAAAAAAATATCTCCTATAAATTTGTTTCGTAAGGAATCCCTGATGTGATAGACCAATCAGATGATGAATAATTTCACAAATAACATTCAACAATTACCAATGAAGGTCAATACACCTTTAACCAACAACCATTTTGGAGTTGCAATTCACTTCAAGGATAAGTTAACGTTAACATTCTTTATTTGAATTTTATATCGGCATAGATTCTTTGGATAAATGGTTAAATATGTTAGAGGGTTATTCATATGTTACAACAATTTACAATAGTGAAAATAACTCCTTCACACTCTTTACGTTCCCTCCCATGAAATATTGATGGGCCATTTTCTGGGAGAGACATGTTGGAGAAAATTCTAGAAAATTTAGAATAGAAATCACTTGGGCATATTTTTTTGATGCCATCAAAGAGGAATTCTACCCTATCAAAAACTATGAAAACTACTACACAAGATGGACAACTTTCTGCTAAGAGAGAGACTACATGGTGTTAAATTTCACCAATATTTTCCATACCTTGCAATAAAATATAGGTATCAGATACTTCAATTGGTAATTAATATTAAAGTACAAAAGAAACCTATATAGGTACATCCAAAAAAATATTGATTTTGTATACACCTACACACTAGGAGCCGCATATTGATACCATGTAAAAATTGAGCAAAACTTTAAATAGGATAATAAGTAGGAATTTGGTTCTACAAATACATCATAGTAGAATCATGGTAAAATTGGCCCTAAATTGTACCAGTAAGGACAAATTAAGGATATCCAACTTCACAAGGAAGGATAAAGGAATGTTAATCAAGATCGATATGAAAAATTCCTTTGATCTTGTTAAGCTTTATTTTATATATAAAGTCCTCCTCTCTTTTGGTTTTAGTGCCGAATTTGTTAACTTGATAAAAGCTTGCACAGATAGGCCCTGGATATTGCCTCTTGTAAATGGTAGACCTTCAAAAATTTTCCAAGCTTCAAGAGGACTCCACCAAGGATTCCCTCTGTCTCCTTTCCTCTACATCTTGATGGCAGAAACTCTTAGTAGAAAGCTTACAGTGGAAAAGGAAGCAGGTTATATTCCAGGAATTAAGATAGCAAGGGGAGTGGATCCTATAAAACATGCCCTCTTTGCAAATGACATGCTCCTTTTAGAAGGGTGCTCATTAAAGATTTCTCAGGCCTTTAATTAAATTCTTTAAAACTTCTGCTTAATTTCAGGAGCTTTGATCAACAAAAAGAAAAGTGTTGTCTATGGTTGGAATGTATGTTAGAATATAATCCGTTAGGGATTATAATATTGTAAATAAATAAATAGGAATAGTTGGAAGCCGAAAAGGCTGGACGGAAGGTGAAACACAACCGTCACATGAATGTATAAATGAATGCTTAGCCATGAATAGAATAATTGAATCGGGACTTATTACCAACAACTGGTATCAGAGCGCTGCCATAACTCCTGCCTGTTGCAAGTCTGCCCATTCCTGGCATTCTACTTTCCAGTCCATTGCCAGACTGCTCCATCAGTCTGCCAGTCGATTCGCATGCATTGTCTGCGTTACAATTCCTTCTTGATTGAGTTTGTGTGCTGCGAAACCCTAATACGGACGCGTTTTGTATAGCATGGGCGTAAAAATTCTATGTTATACCTAAACCCTAATTTTCTGTGTTGGAGTCTGCCCTCCAGGCATGCGTTTCTATTCCTCCAAGTGAAACCCTAATTTATGAATTGAGAATTGAGCAATTAGTTGGCTTTTGCATTTTCATCAAGCTGTATAACAAATTACCACTGTGCATTCTGTCATTCCAGTGAGCTCGAATTTTCCCAGGTCCGTTATTATCCTTCGTCCGTGCCCGACGTCATCTATTTGGATCTTGTCCATCTTGGCATCCCGCATGCACTTCTCCACTGGCTCCATACTCCTCATTGGTAATAGATTGACGAGTCTACAAATCGTTAGGTTACCTAACGAGCCTATTGAGCGAAGACTGGTGTTTGAAGACTGTGCCCTCTTGTAGTGTCCTTCACATTGCCAGAGAGATGCGATTTCAAATCTTTCTCTTTAGTGAATATACTGCTGAGTAAGAGCCTGCATTGGAGACTGCTCTTAGTGAATGCGTGCTGATATACTGAATACGTTGAAGACTGAGCCCATGAATGCTGAGTGTGGAGCCTGCGTGAATGCACTGCTACGTGGAGACTTCTCACTACTGGGTAGCGTCCTCTATGCTGCGATCTGCATTAATTCAAGTGCTGTGATCTGGTGCGTGGAGGTGAATACAGCATGGAGCTGCGCTAAATTTCAAGCTTCAGATGGTTCTTTGGCTTTATAAAGGAGTTGCAGATTCTAAAATTGCACCTTGTGAAGGACGCCGGCTTGTATAGGTCAAGTTTTGTCCATTTGAGAGGTCTAAAACCTTAATGCATGCATTTTTGGTGAGTTATTTATGGATTTCTTGCGTTTTATAACCTTGGATAGCAAAAGCTGTTGAATATTTAGAGTGAAAAGAAGGCAAATTAAGAAATTTTGAAGACAAAGCAATGCTATTTTGCAAATGTCCAAATACATGAAATAACTGCAAATTTGAAGTAGAAAATCAACGGAGACAACCGATGATTGTTTATAGGCATCCTGTTGACTGTAGAAACCGTGTAAGTGTTTTAACCGAGACAGATAGAAGGAAATGAACTTTAAATTTTCTGAAGGATCGAGCTAGCTGCCTGCGTTGAAGGCTGCGTGCTGCTGAAGGCTGCATTGGAGATGGCGCAGTTGCTATGTTGAAGAATGATGTGTTAGACTGAGGACTGATGTGTTGAATCCGATGCGTTGAAGATTGCTTGCTGAAGACTGGTGCATCCTCTCTAGGGTGGAAACCCTAATTTCCTGTTTGAAACTGCCTGCATGTTCTTCAAGCTGCTGCAAGTTTTGTTCGACTACATATGGAGTCATGCTAGATACTGTGTTAAAAGATGCGGGTATCATCGAGATTTTTGGCAGGTTGCTGGTGCTGTTCCATTAGTATTGATTCATAAACCCTAGATTTTTGAGTGAAGTCTATGAAGAATTGAAAATATTGTTGTAAAGGGTTGTAGAACTTATTTTTTATGCTTGTACACCACCATATAAATTGTATTGTTGCATGTATGCTGCGTATTGATGATATATGAGATCATTGAATTCATTCACACTGCTGCCATTTATGCGAGCTATGAGCGTGGAGCTACTCATATCCAACTGAATTATCTGCTCCTCATATCCACCTGAATTATTGTAATCGAGCTGGTGCTCTCCCTCAAGACTGCGAGTGAAGTGCATGAAGGCCAAACCTAAATATTGCTGCAAACATCCAATTGAAGACTGAAGTTGTGATCACATTCTACGTCAAATGAGATTACTAAGACTGACTGCCCATCATTTTGACTGCATAAAGTTTTGATTTTGAAATCTGCGAAGAACTGAGATAATAATTGACTGTTGGTTGTAATATTTTCTCTGTCATTGTATCAATTTTTAAAACTTGAAGTTGAGATATTAACATTGTATTCACCTTGGCAGAGACTGTAGACCTGCAAGGTTTTTGTTTTTCTCTATTATCTCATTATCTTTGTCATATTAAGTTCATTACACTAACAGTTGTAAAAGATGCACTTCAAATGCTTTTGAAGCTTATCTTCGTCAACATGGAATTGCACATCATACTACCGTTCCCTACAATCCTCAACAAAACGGTGTAGCAGAGAGAATGAATAGAACCATAATGAATATGGTTCACTCAATGATGTTTTTCAAGAATGTAAAACTAATGTTTTGGGGTGATGCAGTAATATGTGCAGCATATTTAAGAAATAGAAGTCCATCAAATGCACTTGATAAGAAGACTCCACATGAAATGTGGTTTGGCCATCTCCCTTCAGTCAGGCATCTTAGAGTTTTTGGTTCCACCTGTTATGCCTTGATTCCGAAGGAGCAAAGAAACAAGCTTGGTGCTTGAAGCAGAAAGTGAATTTTCCTGGGGTACGAAGAATACTCCAAGGCATATCGGTTGTATGATGAGGTAAACAAGAAATTTGTTATTTCCAGAGATGTCATTTTTCTTGAAACTAATAAAAATGACCAGTCCATTGAGAGACAGCTTGATCATCTGGAAAATTATCCTCATCCAAAGAACTATTATGAAAATGAATATGAAATTCCAATCCTTGAAGGGGGGATTCCTATTCGGGATCAACCTTTTGAATTTCCATATGAAGCACCAACTCCCCCGCATGAAGAAGTTCCTGCTACTTCACTTGAACAAGAGGTTCAACTGGATGATGTGAT
>LPNX010762474.1:409870-481240 GCA_001517045.1 Pseudotsuga menziesii
GATATTTTGATGACAGGGAACAATGAGAGCTATATATTATCCATAAAGAAATATTTGAAAAAGATATTTGAAATGACAGATATGGGACATCTCCACTATTACTTAGGAATTGAAGTCACTCAACATCCTAAGTACATATTCCTATCTCAGAAAAAATATGTTGGAGAACTACTAAACAGATTTTGCATGACAGATTGCAACCCTATATCTACTCCAATGGAACAGAAAATGAAGCTCACATCAAGCGAAGGAAAAGAATTTGAAGATACGACCAAGTATCGACAACTTGTAGGAAGTATTATCTACCTAACAACAACTAGACCATATGTTTCTTATGTTGTTGGCATACTTTCAAGGTTCATGCATAAACCTTGTGAAGGACACTGGTTAGCTGCAAAAAGAGTTCTAAGATACTTGAAGGGGACTCAAGACGTTGGACTCAAGTACTCTAAAGTGGATGACTTCAAACTTATTGGGTACTCAGACTCAGACTTTGATGGCGATAAGGAGATAGGAGTATCAACTTCTGGATACACTATGAGTCTTGGATCAGCAGCTGTTTCATGGAGATCTCGCAAACAGTCAGTTCCAGCAGATTCAACAACAGAAGCAGAATATGTGGTTGCAGCTGAAGCAACGAAAGAAATAGTATGGCTCAGGAAGATACTTGAATATTTGCAAGAAAAACAAGAGAAATCCACTCCATTGTTGGTCGACAATACTTCTGTAATAAAGCTGGCTAAGAATCCTAGATTCCATGATCGAACCAAACACATCAACACAAAGTATCATTTTATTCGACATCATGTAGAGGCCAAGACAGTCCATCTTCGACATTGTTCCACAAATGATCAAGTTGCAGACATCTTCACCAAAGCGCTTGGACGAGAAAAGTTTCAAAGGTTCAGAAACATGCTTGGACTTACGAACACCCCTTCGGATTAAGAGGGGGATTGTTAGAATATAATCCGTTAGGGATTATAATATTGTAAATAAATAAATAGGAATAGTTGGAAGCCGAAAAGGCTGGACGGAAGGTGAAACACAACCGTCACATGAATGTATAAATGAATTCTTAGCCATGAATAGAATAATTGAATCGGGAGTTATTACCAACAATGTAGATCATCTGAAAATTCTATGAATAGCTCATTCCTTTTCCTCGGCTTTGATAAGTGGGATAAGATTAAATATTTGGGATTACCTCTAACCCTAGGACCAAGTCCTCCTTCACTTTGGTTTGAATTTATAGCTAAGATAAAAGTCGAAATTGCTTCTTGGGGTGGTCAATGGTTAACCAAGGCTAGAAAGTTGATATTTATAAAGGCTGTCCTATCAGCCCTTCCCATCTTTCAATCCTCTCTGCTGCTTGCACCTAAGTCAATCATGTCTCAGATTTGCAAACTTCTACGATGTTTTATTTGGAATGGCGGTAAAGGAAATCAGAGTAAGCTGCATCTAGTAAGTTCAGACATTCTCAAAAGACCATTAATGGAAGGTGGATTACATATTCGGGACCCTGGCTTAGCAAATCTAGCTATGGGAGGAAAAATTATTTGGCAGCTATTTGCTAATAAAAAGAATCCGGTAAGAAATATTTTTTGGATGAAATATCTAAAGGGAGGTTCTTTGAGAAACTTAAAAGCAGAAAATACCCCTCAAGATACAACAATATGGAATTTATGTAGAAAAGGAATAAACCATATTCAACACTAGTTATACATAATTCCTGGAAATGGGGCGAGGATCTTATTGTGGGAGGATAACATTCTTGGAAATCCCCCTCTCTCTTCCTTAATATCGTTAAATCCTATCATGTTATTTTTTTGTCAATAAAGGACTTATTCGGCTTGCAAATATATGTTGTTGGGACATCGATGGGAATTGGACAGGTTGGTCACTGCCAGAGTTTCTAGAACCCCTTCTGCCACTAAACAATTTGTTGTACTCCATGCTATCAGGATTATCTCATGTTCATCGCTCTTGTAATGAAAAATGGGGGTGGGGACGTTCAGGTTTTTATTCTGCAACTCATGTCTTTACTACTCTTCAATCTCCTCATCCCTCTTTATTGTCTCTTACTCTGTGGAAATATGTTTGGGATTCTTTTAGTCTGCCCAAGGTAAATTTTTTTACTTGGTTTCTCATGCAAAACCGAGCTCTGACTAGAAAGAATTTATTAAAGCGTGGGTTCAATGGACTGTTCAGATGCATCCTTTGCAATTCAGCTTTCGAATCTTCAGACCATGTCTTCATCAAATGCATGTTTACTCAAATCATGTGGGGGAGGGTCCTTAAAGCCTTTGATCATTTCTGTTTCTTCATAAATTGCTATTGTTTCCCTCTTTAGCAATTGGAATGACCAAAATCCACTCAAATTAAATAAAATACTGATTGGAATAAAATATAGCAGTCTATGCAAAATTTCATTTGTTGGACGGTGTGGATTGCTAGAAACGAGTGGATTTTAAAAAATAAACCATCGAATCTAGTTAACGTTGCAGTTAGAGTGAAATCTTTCATTGTGGAATCTGCTGGAAATCTAAGCAATGCCTCTTTACCTCCTGCAACAATCGATTGGTTGGGTCCCTGTTTGAATGGTGAAATGAGGGCAACAATTAAAAAACCCGCCCCACTTCCATTCTGGAAATTGAGAGAAAATGCTTCAATTTTTTCCTTGTGGTGGAAGAGGAATGCAATTCCCACTATATTCTTTGGCAGTGCATCCAAGGGAAACCCTATGATTGCTAGTGCTAGTGGAGTGATCCTATCTTCGGATAGATCTATGGAAACCTGTTTCAGTTGGGGTCTAGGGATATGCTTGAAAAAACAAGCAGAATGTTACAGTCTTTTGAAGGTGTTCCAGATAGTAAAAGATATTGGATATAAGTCAATTCAGATATTTGGAGACTCATAGTTACACATCAAACTGTTGAATTCTGAAGATCACTTTAACAATCCTTAATTGAATAAATCCCTCTAGAGAATTCAAAATATCTTGAAGGAATTTGACAGGGTAGTTTCATATCATATTTTGCGAGAATTGAATAAACAAGTAGATAATATGGAAAATAAAGCTTGTTTGATGTTCCAAGGAAGCCTTAGCATCAATGAAGAAATCAGCTCATTTCATCTATTACCTTAACCGAGGTTCATCTTGATGTGACCTTATTGGTAGTACTTTCATTTCCATCAGATCTGTATTAATTTTTATCTTTTTGAAGTATCATTTCTTCTCTATGTGTAATCGGTTTAATGAGGCAATAGCTCGACCAATCTTGTAATTTCTGGAAAAAAAATTTTAGCCGTTTGAGTTAGGTAAAAAAATGGATATCCAACCACACAAAAACCATTCCAAGACATGGGAATATAAGGGTAACATGAAGTCCAAGAAAGATATTAAAAAATTGTGTGATTTCCACAAAATACCATGTCACATCATGAATGAATGCCACTTGAATTCGTCATTATTATCTAAGTTGAAAGACTCAATGTCGAATACTATCTCAAATTATGACTTGGATGAGGATCCAAATAAGGGAAAATATGTACCACCACTAGTTTTGACTTGGAATGTATTGAATCAAAATTATGTAAATGATGTAAATGTACTAGTATGGATTCAAAATGTAGAGCTCAAGGTAAAGGCATGACTAGTGACTGACTAGGAATTATGATGTAATATTTTTAATTAAACCGTATGGGTGGCTTGTTATGCTAAATTGAAAGCTATGTAAATATTATGTTGGAATAATAATAATAAAATGATCCAATATGGCTATTTAAAGATCATGAGAGGGGCTATAATTCCACTAGAGGGGAAGAGGAAAGGGGGCCTATGGAATATTAAATACTCTATTTCCATGTTCCAACCTTAGAAATCATACAAACACTTCCATGTTATTTAAACAAGCCAATTAATTCTTTTGACTATTAAATCCAATCATTGAATGCATGTGTGAGGTTTGTGGGAAATGTCCGTTCATGTAGTTATGGGAGCATGGGGGTGACTGCACTTCTATGCCATTTATGTTATCTATTAGAAGTCCTTTATTCTATTTTTAGAGTTTATGTTGATTTTATTTTCACCATTCTCTAATATCCTTTGGATTCAACCCTTCATTTCATCATGAAGATCTACACTACGTAGAGTTTCCTCTTTTTGCTCAGTACCATTATCATACTGTACATAACCCATACATTTGAATTTGGAATTAGGGATACAAATTTCAGGGAAAAATATATGGTTGTAGGTGAGCATAGAGGTTGGAAAAGCTATGTGTTTTCCTCCTTTTCATTCCAATGTTGCTTCAAATAAATTTGTAGTGAATACTCATGCATGAATAGATCAAATCAAATTGTGCATATCCTAATCAAATATGTGGTACATTCACAATAGTAAATGTGTGTGGTATATTAGTTGGGATACCCATGCACAAACAAAAAACATTATTCCTAGCAATTCCTAGCAAAAGATCTTGGCCATTGGTGACAATAAATATGTATGGTAAGATACATGAAGGGAACATGAACGAATTGTGAATATTATGCATGGAAACTCCTAACATATCATATAGTCCATTCATAAAAATGAATATGCTAGAATAATAAAAACCATAGTTAGCCATATTTGACATTAATTAATCATTTTTGTCTTATTCCTAAATTCCTAGATTCCTTACTATGCTAGTTGGCATCCACTTGCACCTAGAAGTCAACAAATGCTAAAAATAGATTAAGGAGCACTTTGGAAACATCCTGGAATCATTTTTGGCAACTCTGCTATAATTCCATAATAGAAAAAGTGCATTTCTACTTTTTCTGAAAGCTGCCCTGCTTTTAACAGTTTTAAGGCAAAAAGTAAAAGCTAGTCTAGGAGTAACTGTCTTGTTTTTTTCCTTAACCTTCCTCCTTCTTATTATCCATCCAAAAGCATGGATCTGATATATTTCCTTTACTTATTAGCTGGTACATTTGATTCATCCAATTTTTGATCATCTTCTCATATTAGGAAAGTGTTTTATGCACTTATGGGGGATTTTGACTAGTTTAGTAAGCCTGCTTTTTGTCCAATTCGAATAACACCCTCATGCTTTCGAATCTATGATGTAATTATATATTTGTAAATCCTATTAATTTATGAGTTTGGATGTGTTGGTTGTGGAGCCTGATCTTCCAGATCCAGAGATATTATTCAGTCGTGTTTGTACCCCAGGTGTACTGTACACTGGTTCCCCAACCTTGGGGTTCGGGGCAGCGCCCCAAAAAAGGGGGTTTGGGGCCAACACCATAGAGATACAGGGGTTCGGGGGAAGAACCCCTGAGAATGGGGGTTAGGGGGAAGCACCCCCGAGAAATAGAGTTTAAGGGGCGAAATCGCCGAGAAAGTTTTTTGGGATGTTTGTTGTCCAACAGTTTTGTGGACCTATGGTATTGGGTTAACCGTAGTATTTTCCCATGGTATTTCCCCTATAAAATAAAAGCATTGTAATACGACTGTGTATGGTATTGTATTGTATTGTAAAACAATCTATGTGGTTGTGTGAGAGATACTATGAGAGCATAAAGAGGAAGTGCAGCGATGTTGCTGCAAGTTGTATCCCTTCATATTTCTGGATGGTAATAAAAGGACTGGCAATTTTTCTATGTGGATGTAGCCCATCGTTTGGGTGAACCATGTTATATTTGTGTCTCTTTTTAATGTGTTTAATGTTTTTTTCATCTTGTTTAATGATTTAACTATATATCTGTTATTTCTCTGTGGTCCTGTTTTCTAACAGGATGATGTACACTTATTAGATATAGGATTGTGTTATGCTCCAATTTCGGTCTCCTTTTTGTGGAATTTTGCATGTTTTATTAGAAATTTTGTGATTGTAATTATTCTGCTATTTAGGTTCAATTTCCACATGGTATCAGAGCCTTTGTAGATTGATTTCTCTCCTTCCATATTGCTATTGTAGGTTCGACATCACTGACTGGGAGCACATTTTTCTGGTTGAAGGGAACAATTGCTGAGATATGGACCAATATAAAAGGATCATCTTGACTCCATTCAATTTATTTGAATAGAAAGCTGAGATGGAGATATTGTTGAGACCAATGCAGTTGCAGAAAAAATTAAATGGCACAACAGGAGGGATGCAGCCTATGGTCTTTTGTGCTTGAGCATTTCAAGAGACCTCCTCTTCCATCTTGATGGATTGACATCACCAAATGAGGTTTGGGAGAATCTTGAAGATATTTTTGGAAATAAATATGATATGAGTGGACATCAACTTGAGAATGAGTTAATATCATTGAGTGCCAGTAGCTCTGAATCATTTCAACTCTACTTTTCCAAGTTTAAGGCCCTAGTTCTGCAGTTAAAACAATGTGGAATCGAAAAGAAGGATGAGCAACTAGTATTGATCATACTCTCAAAGCTTGGTCCTGAATATTTAGTGTTTGTTTTGAACATCCATGCCACCAAGTTAACAACACGAGACTAGAAGATACCTAAGCTTCATGAGTTCATGGAATCCCTCACTCATGAGCAAGATAAATTGGTAATGATGGGCACCATGAAACCTTCCAAATACCAAGCTTTGGTTGTTGGAGAATCGAGGGTGGATTCAAAAGGAAAGAAGAAATAAAAAACCACCTGAGCAAAAGAGAGACAAGGAAAAGTCTCAAGAGGATCCCTCAGGCTCCATGAAGAACTTCAAGAAGAAGAAGAACAAATGAGAAATGAGAAAGTGCACATATTGTAGTAAGGGCTATCATCCTGAGATATCTTGTATAAAAAATCAAATTGACATGTTGACCCAACACCTGGAGAAGAATAATATCTCCCTTCCTGAATGCGCAATAAAGAGGAAAGGAGGATCAAATTCAAATGACAAGGAGAGAGTGCATGCCTTGGTTGCTAGCACTTCAAGATCATCCACCTTCATCATTGATTTTGGAGCTTCTAGAAACATGGTTTTGACAAGAGAGACTTTCTCCTATCTGTATGATTTGAAAGGTCCAAAAATATTTTTGGGAGATGACTCTGTTAGTAATAGTTTGGGGAAGGGTAGGATTGTTCTTGACCATGGTTCCTTCAATGATGTGTTGTATGCCCTAGGTCTATCTTATAACCTTTTGTCAGTGTATCAGATGACCCACACTGGGTCTACTTAGAAATTCATCTTCTCCCCCAATGAATTTGAAATCATAGATATTTTGAATGGTAAATTCATAGCAAGAGGTGTTGTGGATCACAATTCGAAGGTATACACATTTTCCCATTTCCTACCTTTTTCAAACCCCTCATCTCTTCTCGCTCATGCTAATGAAGCAAGAAATATTTCACATGAGATATTTTTCCATCTTAAATACAAGTATATTTCATATTTGAGTGTCAAAGACATGGTCATAGGGTTACCAAAGATCAATTTTGGTAAGGGATACTGTCAAGGTTGCATATTAGGAAAACACCTAGAGCACAAGTATGAGAGAGATAGTCATGAGAGAGCCTCTACTCCCCTTGAGTTAATCCATAGTGACATTGTTGGTCCATTGCCTCATATGTCTATGAGTCAAGCCAAATATGAACTGACCTTTATATATGAATTTTCCAGGTATTGTTGGGTCTATTTCCTAAAACACAAGTATGAAGTTTTTGACCTTTTCAAGGTCTTTCGGGCCTTGGTTAAGAACCAATATGGGAGGAAAATCAAGATACTCAAATATGAAAATGGTGATGAGTATGTCAAGTATACATTCATCGATTATTGTGAATATGAAGGTATCCGGATGCAAAATTCTATTCCTTACACACCTCAGCAAAACTGTTTTGCTGAGAGGAAGAATAGAGCACTCAAGGAGATGGCAACTTGTATGATGGAGTCTAAATATTTTCCACCAAAGTTTTAGGATGAAGAAATAAATTTTACATCCTATATCCATAATAGGGTGCCTCATAAGAAACTTTATGGTATTACTCCTTTCAAATCTTGGAGTGGGCACAAGCCAGATGTGACCCATTTTAGGATTTTTGGCTAAAAGGCTTGGGTTAGAATTCCAACTGAAAAGTGGAAGGATTTGCAACCACAAATACAAGATTTCCTATTTGTTTGGTATTCTTAATATTAAAAATTTTATAATATTATCAACTTTATCACTAACAAATCCTTCATCGAAAGGAGTGTTCCGTTTGAAGAAGAGCCTTTAGCAACAGTTGAAGTTGGAGAGTCCTCTTCATTACGACATCCACTGATTGTAAGTGAAGAGAATAATGAGTTTTATGATTCTCATATGTCTGATAATTATTATTTTATTGCATATACTAACAGCCCTACAATACCAAAATGGGAAGCAAGGACCATTCATGTAGCTGGGGAACTAGCTGGGAATCCTAGTGACACTAAGAGGACTAGATCTCAATTTGAGAGTGCCCTTTGTGTGAAAGATCCAATATTTGATGAGAAGTTATATTTTAGGGTTTAATATGACCCTCAGACATATTAATATGCATCATATTATCCAATATGGAAAACAACCGTGAAGGAAGAATACAACTCGCTCCAGAAGAACACCACATGGGAACTAGTGGATCTTCTCCGAGGGAGAAAACTAGTAAATTGTAAGTGGGTTTATAAAAACAAATTTTAAGCTGATGGTTCACATTTTAAATATAATGAAATACTGGTAGCTAAGGGATACTCACAATTTCAAGGTATTGATTACAATGATACCTTTGCACCCGTGGCAAAGATGGACTCCATAAGGATAGCTTTGGCCATTGCAACTTCAAGGCAATGGGAGGTGCATCACATGGATGTGAAGTGTGCCTTTATAAATGGAGATAAAAATGAATATATTTATATGCAGCAACCATAAGTTTTTGTGTCTAATCCATCTTTATTTTCCAGGTTAAAGAAATCATTGTATGGGCTAAAGCAATCCCCCAAGGAATGGTATGCCAAGATTGATAGATTTTTGTTGTCATAGAATTTTGTTCGATGCAAGTCTGATATGAATGAATATTTGAATCTGATTCATGGTTCTTTAATTATTATTTTTATATGTGGATGAACTATTGATAACAGGAAGTTCGAAGAAATAGATTTCCTCCTTGAAGGATGCAATGAACCATGCCTTTTCTATGACATATTTGGGATTGTTGAGCCAATTCTTGGGTCTCGAAATTTGTCAATCCCAAAATGGAATCAAAGTTCATCAGTCCAAATATACTTCACATCTACTCAAAAATTTCAACATGAAGGATTGCAAGCCAAGCAAGACTCCATTCCTTTCTGGAGTTAAGCTTGAAGAAGCAGGTTCTTTTCCTTTGGTAAATAACACATTGTGTAGGTAGTTGATTGGGTGTTTTATTTATATTACACATACTCAGAATGAAATATATTATGCAGTTAGTGTTCCTTACAAATACATGGATCAGCCTCATGAGATCCATTGGAGGGAATCCAATAGGATCCTAAACTTTTTTCAAGGAACAAGAACTCATGGGATTTTCTATGTAGCAAAATATGACTTAGAGCTAGTTGGATTTACTGAAAGTGATTGGGTAGGTGACAACACATATTGAAAGTCTACTTCATGATATGTGTTCATTCTTACATATGGTCCAATTAGCTGGTCAAGTAAGAAGTAAAGTGCCATAGCACTCTCATCTACAGAGGCAGAGTATAGAGGAGCTGTGAATGCAACTACTCAATGTTTGTGGTTGTAGGGGATACTTGGAGAATGTGGGATCAAATCAGAGAATTCCAATTCCATCCATTGTGACAATCAAATAACCATTCAAATATCCACTGATATAGTTCAAATACAATGAACCAAGCACATTGAGATCCATATGCTTTATATCAAGGAGCTTGTGCATGATGGTACCATTGCTCTACTCTATTGCGCATCTTCATAGCAAGTAGCAGACATATTCACCAAAGTGTTTTGTTAGAATACTTTCAGTAATATCAAATCACTGCTGGGGATTTTTTATCATGTGGTGAAGAATGATTGATAACAAGATTTCCAAAATTTTGTTATGTGTCCATGTTTAAGTGAGGATTTTCCCACTGGGTTTTTGCCTCTTTCCTTGGTGTATGGACAAGAAGTATGTAAAGGGTGACTAAGCCTTGTTTCTATGCCCTATATTTTTATGATATTTTCACATAAGCATAGGATTAAGGGGGGTTTTATAATAATCAAAACCATAGTTACCCATATTTGACATTGATTAATCTTTTTTGTCTTCTTCCTAAATTCCTAGATTCCTTACTATGCTAGTTGGCATCCACTTGCACCTAGAAGTCAAAAAATGATAAAAATAGATTAAGGAGAACTTTAGAAACATCCTAGAATAATTTTTGGCAACTCTAATATAATTATAGAATAGAAAAATCCCATTTCTTCTCTTTTTGAAAGCTTCCTTGCTTTTAGCAATTTTAAGGCAAAAATGAAAAGCTAGTCTAGGAGTAATAGTCTTGTTTTTTGCCTTAACCATCCTCCTTATTTGTCTCCATAAAAAGCATGGATCTGATATATTTCCTTCACTGATCAGCTGGTACATATTATTTATCCAATTTGTGAGCATCTTCTCATATTAGGAAAGTGTTTTATGCACCTATGGGGGATTTTGACTAGTTTAGTAAGCCTACTTTTCGTTTAATTCGAATACCATCCTTATGATTTTGAATATATGATGTAATTATATATTTGGAAATCCTATTGCTTTATGATTTTGGCTTATGTACAGTTATTCAATAAAATATTGTGTTATGCTCCAATTTCAGTGTCCTTTTTGTGGAATTTTTAATGTTTGATTAGCAATTTTGTGAGTGTCATTGTTCTACTGCTTGGGTTCAATTTCCACAAAATATACGCAGGGGACCCATGCATGAATGGATACTATTAATTCAATAAATTTTTGATGAGACATTTGTGTCATTCACTGTGATTGATTTACATAATGGGATGGAAAGGAGCACCATGTGTGTGAATGATCAAGATTGATCGAGTGTATTGGTTACAATAGATCGGAGCCATTCATACTGATGAGAGTCATGTGATAAGGTCAAAGGTGCTACCCCCTTATAAATCCATGGTTAAATGTCCCACCCATTTGGTGATGAATATAGACCATTAACGGTGGGGGGGGCACTCCGTTGCCAAATGCATCCTCTTAATATTTACCAAAGCACTTGAGATTCAACGAAAAGTTAATATACCACTTGAGCTACCGCCATAATTTTAAAATTCATATACTTTTTCAACTAAGGTTGAATTTGATGATATGACCTAACCAATTAAAAAGAATTATTTTCCATTTATGGAAAGTATCTTTGTATGCCCACTCAAAACAGTTGACCAAAGCTCCATAATATCCAATTAGAGTGGAATTTATGCCCAATTATTCTGGTTTAAATGGTTTTTACCCAGACATATGAAGCATTGTGAACATCAATCATGGAGAAATACTTATTCTAATTACTCCTCCCTTAATCACTAAAATCTGGTAAATAATCCTACAACATCTGAGAGCATGGATTGTCATTAAATATTGCTCACTAGAACTTGCTAGTGTATCCTCATCAATTGACCAGGTAAGTCTTTTAAAACTCCCACCTGTCTCTGTAAATTCCCTTGCATTGTGTTTAGTTTATTGAACTTAGTTTCTTGTATAAATATTCCCTATCATTCAAGCAATATTCACCTAGATCATGTTCAAACATTTATCAGTTGTCTTATGCCTCACACTCAATATGACCAAGAAAAGAACAATGTCTGTAAGGAAGAAACTGTTTTGATTCTTATAAAGGTAAAATGCATATTTATTGATTGAACGAAATTGATAAGGTTATGAAATTATTTACAATAGAACTCTTGTATAAACCCTTACGGTGACCCTTCAATATACACGACCATTAGAATTCATGTCCATTCATAGATAAGTCTAATTATTTATTTATTAATATTTTTTAGTTAATTATCCTATTATTAATACTTGGATAATATAATTTATCACTATATATGTTTGCAACATTGTCACCCCATTTAAAGGATCTTTCTCCTCAAATCTATACTAGATGATATTATCTTGATTCCGATTTTATTTTGAAGCAATGATTTGAGAATGTGATCATTGTCACGACAATCGATTCCTTTATCTTGATATGTATATGGATTTTTTTTTTTTTGCAATTACTTATCCTTTATTTGTGATGCTTGTAATCTTCCCAATCCATATAACTTGTAATTATGTCCTTTGCATTTGAAGTCCATATACTGTTCTCGTAGGTTGGTGGTGTAGGTACCTAATTGCATTAGCTATTGTGTTCCTAAAACCATATCTACTCCTTTGAGAAATCGTGGAGTAACATTTGATTTGTAGATTCAAGTCTTATACATGTAATAAAACCTTATGGTATTTCCATACTCCTTCCACATGTTGATCATCAATAGTTGGTGTTATGAGATCACAAGGTATAAAAAATATTAGGATCTTTTGTTATTTTGATATCCACTAAATTGTGTGTACTTCCATAATGTACTAAAATTGTGATGTTTTAATCCTTAATAGTTCCTTTAAGTTGGTTCTACATTTTCTTATTATGTCACAAGGAATAAGAGTTTTTCATCCTTAATTTTATCATTATTTCTCAAATGGGGTGGAATATATTATCGTATGAGTAACTAAGTTTCTTCCCTTTGGGTGGAAACTTTATTATGTATCACTGAGCCTTTTTGTTTATAAGTTTGTTGGATGCATGTGTTTATCGCTATTGATTCCTAGGATGTGCTATATTGAAATTAGAATTAGATGTATCTTCTTTGATAGAAACCTATACTCCTTCCCATATATAATTTTTCAGTGAGATGCATGATTGGATATATAGTTATGACCTTGGACCCATTTTTTGGCACATTAACAAGTGTTTTTTTTGTTTTTTTGTTTTTGTCATTGTTGAATAAGATAATGGATGTGGATTCTTTTTTGTCTTGATATTTGTATGATTTGGAATTGTTACACTCATGTCTCGGTAACCACTTATCTCCACAATATTTGCATTGCATCTCTTTTTGTTGTAAATGACCCTTGCCAAATCTTGATTTGGATATCCCTTCTAGTTTATCTTCTGCTACCTTTTACTTACAATTTTCTACTTCCATGGTTGTAACATCATTCATTTTTAATTCCTTTTGGACACGTGGTTTAAGGCCTCCCAGGTAAGTTTCAAGTAATTTCTTTGTAGATAACTAAAATACTCGTGTGGTGAGAGATAATGCAATGAAGAACAATATATCCATATATAGTGAGCAACGTGATGTTTATCTTCATATTTTAGTTCTAAAATGGGCCTTCTAAGTGAAATAATAAAATAAGAGTTTTGAATTTTGGAGGAGAAAAATAAAAACTTATTTTTGTTATCGTATTTTTGAGATATCTCCTCATCTATTTACCCAAATTTCAAGTTTGAGAACTCGTTGGATGAAAAAATTAATTTCACATCCAATGCATATCCACATGGCATACGTTTGAGGCACCTACACCATGCAAAACAAGAAATTCAATAAAAACATAATTTAATACCTAAAATACATTTTTTATTGATTTTTTTGTTTTTTGTGTTGTGGGTGTCTCAAAAGTGTGCAATGTGGGTATGTATTTGATGCATATTTGAATTCCACATCCAATGAGTTCCCAAGCTTGAAATTTGGGTAAACCGATAAGGAGATATGTCGAAAATACAATAAGAAAAAGTAGTATTTTGTTTTTTCCCTCCATTGTTTTTAGAAATTTTACCCCATGGTTGACATCATCATCTTAGATCCCATTATTTCTTATATAGTAAATTTTGATGGTACAATTTCGTTTTGTGGCTCATTTTTTTACCTAAAAACTCCCATAATGGTCCTCTTGGTTTTTGGTGATGATGTCTTTTAGGGTGTTGACTTCCTTTTCCAAATGTTTGATCTGGTTCTTCAGGTCCATCACGCTTCTGGTGACTGGCTGTGTGTACTTATATTCAATTTTGGTCTATAATTTGTTGATGTATTTGTAACTTCAGAAGATATTCTTATGTATATTATCATTGTATGTTATTGTACCCCCATTGGAGATGTGTTTGCCTCCTTGTAGGATGTGTTTATTGTGTCTAGACCTTGAGGTACAACCTCCGTTGTAAGTCAGGGAAATAGTCCCTAGTGTCACATCATGTAATATGTATTTGGAGTCTCTCTAGGAGAATTCGACCCTGTTAGTGAAACAGGTTGACCCAGTCATGTAAAATTCCAGTCACTTGATTAGTACATATAGGGAGGATCCCTCCCTCATTTATACACACCTCACACTCACTCAAGTTTGCATGAGAGAGAGAGAGAGAGAGAGAGAGAGAGAGAGAGAGAGAGAGAGAGAAGGGAGGAGAGATAGATATATGCTTAATACTTCTTATTATTGGGATTGATCATCTTGTGACACAGTATTTGTGAATGTACTATTCTGAGGAAGTTTGCAGGTTTTTCTCCTTTATGGTTTCCCTAGTGAAAATATTTGTGCCTTGTGTATCTGTTATATCTTATGCATCTAGTTGTACTTTTTTTTTATTTCAGAAAAAATATACTAATTAAGCTAATAAGATCTATAAAAACTAACATGGTTTCAGAGTCTCTCTGAAAGAAAGAACCATGCAGCTGCAAAAGCTAAGGATTCCTAGTTCAAGGTGTTCTCTCTAAAGATCATCAAGAAAATAGGGCTAGGATAAATCGCCTCGATAGGGCACATCTTTTGGTGGAAGGAATTTTAGATTTGAAGAAGTTCCATTTTTTACATTGTCACTAGTGCTAGGAGAAACTAGGGCACTAAGTTTTAGAGGATTCCCATCTTAGTCTTCAAAAAGTGACCCTGCCGAGCAACTCACCTCAAGGAGGCACATATTTTTGTGCAAACAAAATTCCCAAACTCCAAGTTTGGAAAATTAGGGTTTCTCTAACAAACCCTAGGTCATCGAGCTCTAGAACTAGGTCAGACACCTCAAATCGGTAAGATCTAAATATTTTCTATTTCCATTGAGGTTCTCATTTGAAAATATGATTCATGATACTCAGCTTGAGGACAATTTTGGAGGGGATGATAACTTCCTATCATCATGAAGTACATAATCTCCCTAATCCTTGAAGAAAATGATTTGGATAAGTACATTAGTGAGGAGGTTCCAGAAATAGAGGGAGATGAATGTAAGTATTATCATAAGATAAGCATGGCTAAGGATAAGAGAATCATTGCAGATTCTATTAAGGATCACCTCATCCCCCATGTGTCTTCATTCAAAACACCGAAGGAAGTATATGATTCTTTGACAAAGATATTCGAAGGAAATAACTTCAACCATAAGATGAATTTGAGGAACTAGTTGAAGAATGTGAAGATACAGAACTCCGAGACTTTACAGTCTTACTTCAAAAGGTTTTCTCAAATCAAAGAACAACTTGAAGCGGTTAAAGAGAATGTCGAAGAAGGATAAATTGTAATGACTACCTTGAATGGAATCCCTAGATCATGGGACTCATTCATTCAAGTAATTTGTTCAAGAAGGAGGCTGATCTCTTTCAATAGACTCTGAGAAGAATGTGCATGAAAATAATCTCGACTCATGACAACATAAAAGAATATGGGAGCAACTGAATATCAATCTCTCATAGTTCACTCCAGGAATAACTTCAAGAAGAAGGAGAAGAAGGAGAACTTTCATCACAACAAGAAGAAGGACAAGAAACAAAAGAAGACCAAGGTAGATCCTTCAAATGTTTGATGCTATACTTGTGATGAAAAGGGACACGTTGCAAGAGATTGTCACATTAGGAAAAGGAGATACCATGCTCATGTTGCTGAAGACGATAAACCAATAAGCAAAAGATTCATAAGAGAGAAGGATGATTCATATGAATAGTATGTGTTAATATTCGCAGTTACTGACACTATCTCACATGAAAGAAATGTTTGGCTTGTGGATAGTGGAGCTTCTAAACACATGATGAGATACAAGGAATCATTCGTTGATATGTATGAACATGAGTCACCTCACAAGATGAAACTTGGGGATTATTACCAATACCCCATAAAAGGGAGTGACTCTAGGAAATCCTTAAAGAGGAAGGATGTGCTATATGTTCTAGGATTGAATAAGTGTATTCTTTGCATATCCACACTATATGCAAAGAGAATTAGAGTTTCATTTGTCGATGGCCATGTTCTAATGTGACCTAGAGGGAAGAAAATAGAGGATGAAATAGTGATTGGAGAAGAATATGGAGGCTTGTAAAAGCTAAAGGGAAAGCCTGAACAAGCATTGTTTCATGAGTCAATTGAACCAAGTGAACTATGGAACACAAGGCTTCCACATGTGCACTACAAAGCACTACCGATGGCAAGAAAAGAAGTCTCTAGAATTCCAGAGATCTAGAAAAATCATGAATGCATTTTCAAAGGATGTGGACAAGGAAAGAATGCAAAGAAGACACTTACCAGTAGTGAGAGCAAGGCCAAAGGAATACTGGAGACAGTACACTCAAATGTATGTGGACCCATGTCTTCTAGCTCATTAAGTGGGTATGTGTACTATGTTTACTTTATAGATGATTTCTCATGTAAGAATTGGATATATTTCTTGAAAGGGAAAAATGATTTTTTTAGTAATTTCAAGGAATCTAAAGCCTTGATAGAGAACCAAACTGATAGGAAAATCAAGACTCTACGATCATATAATGGCAGAGAATTCACCTCAGAATAATTTAAGGAACTCTACAGAGAGTCCAAGATTAAGAGGGAGTTGCGTACTCCATACAATAATCAGAACAATGGGGTTTCCGAATGAAAGAACTGAACCATCATGGAAGCAACAAAAGCAATGATTCATGACCAGGATCTTCCTATGCACCTTTGGGTGGAGGTAGAAAGGACAACTGTGTATGTGCAAAACTGTACTCCTCATATATTACTTGAAAACAAGACTCTTGGAGAGGATTTATCAAGAGAGAAACCAGAAGTCAACCATCTAAGAATATTTGGATGCCCAGTGTACATACATATCCTAAAGGAGAAAATGACGAAGCTCAATCCTTCTTGGAAGAATGGTATATTCATAGGATACAGTGATACATCAAAGGCCTATTGAATATACTTCCTAGGATTCAAGAAAATAGACATCAGTAGAGATGTAGCATCTGATGAAGAATCAACATAATTCAAATCTAGGAGGACATGTATTCAAGAGGTTGAGGAACCTGAAGATATGAGAGCTCTAGATATGGAAATTAGAGAAGCAATTCCAGAAGACCATGAAGATCATGACATGGAAAAACCACAAGAGCTAGTAGAGACAATCATTGATAAGGAATCCCACAAGAGGAAACCATCATGGGAACAAGAGCTCATATGAGAAGAAAAAAGGTATGGTTCTATAGAAGGAATATATAGAGATAGAAAAAGGGCAAAGCCCTACAATAGATATGTGGCCCTCCTATGTGACATCATTGGCATATAACCTTCAACCTATGAATAGGATGTAGAAAAGAAATAATGGAAGGATGTGTGAAAATATGATTCACACCAAGATCTAGGAGCTAAAGGAATCCTCACATATCAATATATTCACAAATTATGTAGAAAAATAGTGAAAAGAGAAAAATTAACACATAGGAATAGTGCCAATAACTGAGTTTATTATCATTGTCAAGTATTTAAATATTCCTGGAATATCATTATTATAAAATAGGATAAAATCGTTATCCTTTGGAGGCAAATCGGATGCATACATGTGACAGGCTTAGATTGGACCTCAAAACCCCCATAGGTGGATCAATGAGCTCCCTAACCACCTCAAATGGTCACGAATTATTTGGGAACATGGGTGTAGAATTATAGGATATAAACAAATTTAGGGTAGGCATTCTGGAGTGTAGGGGTAATTGGGAGTGGCTCTAGGTAGCCATAAATGGTACAAAAGAGCCAAAAACACCGAAATACCATACATGGGTGCCTTTGGTCAACTAGTTTCCATGTTTTATGGAGTGGGAGCAAAAAAAGGACTAAAAATTCATGAATGAGGGAACATGTGTAACCAAAATGATCAATTGTGGGTGCCTGGGTGCATTAATGAGTCCAAAACACCAAAAGGACCTTGCTTGACCAACACAACCTAGTTTTGTACCATATAGTGTAAGTATAAAACAAATGAAAATGTGTCTTAGGTGTATGAACATATTAATAAGGTAGTACAATTATCTAAAACCCCCCTTAAGCCTGAATTAGTGTAAATACATCACAATATTGATGCATTGGCAACTAAGGCTCAAGTCACCTCTTACACCAATTTATTTGGATATATAACCAAGGTAAGGAGGAAAACCTCATGGGAACAAAAAATCCCCTAAAAAATGGACATGGAGATAAATATAATAGTGAATATCAGTAATAAATATGTCTCATCCACTCAAAGGAGTGACCTCATATATGTGGATGTCTTCTTTGTGAATTTCTAGGTGAAGATGTGAGCAGTTTTCTCTACAGATGGGAAATATTGTAATGATATCACCTGCTCATGCACCAACCTCCTGATGTAGTGCTTGTGTATCTATATGTGCTTAGTCCTTTGTCTCTATACTATATCAGTATAAATATTTATTTCATTTTTATTATCACACCAAATTATTGTGGGTGAATCAAATGCTAAACCAAGTTCTCCAAGAATACCTTGCAACCACACACATTGTGTAGTTGCATTCATTGCTCCTTTGTACTCAACCTCTGGTGATGAAAGTTATATAGTGTGTTGTTTCTTACTTTACCAGCACATGAGACCATGTGAAATCATGAATTCCTTTCAAGGGATCTCCATCCCAACCACTATCAGTAAATCTAACTAGTTTTAGTGGAGAACTAGAAGCATAGTGTACCCTGAAGTGTTTGGTTCCTTACAGATAATGCAAGATCCTTTTTGAATAATTCCAATGGATCTCATGAGGGTCCTAAATATATTTTGAAAAAACACCTAATTAATAGTATAAATAATGTGAGAGTGTGTGAGATACAACAAACTCCCAACTAGTTGCATATACAATGTGTTGTCCACCAATGGAGATGAAACAAATTCACCTAGTTTCACTCCTGAAAGGAATGGGAACTTGGTTGCCTTAAATTCAGCCATATTTAAGTTGAATAATAGGTATATAACATACTTTTATTTTTTTACCTTGATCTGTGGTCTATATTTCTCAATCTTGAAACCAAGAAATAGTTTCAACAATCCAAGGTCAGCCATAGAATACTCACTATGCAAAGAGGACTTTATTGAACCTATATCATCAATGCAACTCCATGTGATCAAAATATCATAAAAATACAAAAATATTACCTGAAATAAATCACCAACATGCTTAAAATATACAATAGGATCATATTTTAATTTCCCAAATTCTAGTGAAAGAAGGAAGTTGTCCATCTTGGCATACCAAGCCCTAGGGGCTTTCTTGAGGCCATAGAGAGACTTCTTCAACCTACATAGAAGTGAAGGATCATGAATGAAAAAATTAGGCTGATTCATACAAATATCCTCATGAATATCACCATGAATAAAATCGTTCTTAACATCCATGTAGTGAACCTCCCATTGCTTAGATGCAATAATGGCCAAAACTAGCTTGATTGATTCCATCTTTGCAACTGGTGTGAATGTCTTTGTATAGTCCACTCCTTGGATTTGATAAAATAATTTTGAAACTAAAATATCCTTGTAATTTATATCTGAACCATCTTCAGAAACTTTGGTCCTATGTACCCACTTACGTTGCACTAGTTTCCTCTTGGAAGGTAGAGGAACCAACTCCCAAGTTTCATTGTCTTGCAAAGACTTGAACTCTTCTTCCATGGTTATTTTCCAAATTAGGTAAAGTGATTATTATTGATATATCATAGGATAATATAAAACAATCATAAATGATCTCTCTTAAATATTCAATTTAAAAATAGATAAATCATTGTGAAATTGAGATCTAGTCTTCCTAGAGTTTATTGGATCTCCAACAAGATCACCGGCTGCTTGTATGGTTTTTTCAGCTCAATTTGGCCTTATGGGTGAGTAATTATATGAATTCATGTCATAATAATCACCATAATCATAAGAATCATAAAAATCAGAGAAATTATCATCACTTACATCATCATTGAGTGGAGGATGTGAGCATTCCCCCTTGACTAGTTCGATCTCCTGCATGGGCTCTTCTTCGAACTGTACACTCCTTTCAATGAATGTTTTATGAGAAGAGGGATCAAATATATTGTATCACTTTGAATATTCAGCATATAAAATCATAATGGACTCCTTTATTTCAGGTTTCAAGTCCTTTCTCTTCTCAGGAGGAATTCTAGCCCAAGCTTTTGAGCCAAAAACCATGAAATGAGAAACATTGGGATTATGACCACTCCAAGCCTCAAATGGAGTTTTTACTTCAAATTATTTGTGTGGAGATATTTTATAAAAATATGAATCACAATTCATGGTTTCATCCCATATATTATGTGACAAATCGTTTTCCTCCATCATGCACGTTGCCATCTCTTTCAAAGCTCTATTCTTGGGCTTTGCAACACCATTTATTTCTCGTGTGCAAGGAACACAATGCTACATCTGAATGCCACTTTCATGACATAAATGCTATAAGTAATTTTTTACATAATCCTTACCATTTTCATTCAGAATAACCTTAATGTTATTCCCACTTGTGTTCTCAACTAAAGCCTTGAACACTTTGAAAGTATCAAAGACTTCTGATTTTTGTTTGAGAAATACACCCAACAGAACCTTGAGAAATCATCTATGAAAGTCAACACATACCATGAATTCCAATATGAGGGTGTGGGAAGAGGCCCTATAAGATATTAATGGATCGGATAAATTACTTGGACAACCATCCTTGCCTTCCCTTTTTTATATTTGCGTTCAACATGTTTCCTCACTATGCACCCTTTGCAAGTGCCTTTGGAAAAATTGATGGTAGGAAGCCCTTCAACCATGCTATGCTTGCTTAGTGTTTGGAGGTACCTTTATTTGAGGTGTCCATACCTATCATGCCACAAATTTATGGTCTCATTTGCTTGTGACATTAGTGCATTCCCTTGGGACTATAGGAGTAAGTGAGAGAACTTATACATCCTTGAATCATGGTCAACAAAACCCACTGCAACAACTTGACCTGTAGATATTTCTGATATCTCCACATCACCTTGGGTAAATGTTACTCTCTTGGATGTACCTATGTTTGTGTCATTTTATATACAAAGAGTAGGTTCACTGTAATATAAAGCACATACAACACATTATTTAAGTACCCATCTTCTAGATCAATCCTTCCAATCCCTTTGGCTTGAATATTTGAGTCATCACCCATGAGAATATATGGACCATTGTAAGGATGTATGGATGAGAAGGAATATTCCATGGAATCCATGTTCCTTGAAGAACCTGAATCTATGATAGAGGATGAATACCCCGAAGGCACAACAACCAAAGCATGGCATCTATCCTTGTTCTTTGAGCTTGAACTTCCCTCTTTCTTCCTTGAGATTTATGGCAATGGTATGTTGTTCTTCTCAAGGAGTTTCACCATCATGTCAATAGTTTTCTTCATGCATGCACTCTTTGTATTCCAACCTTTGTGACAATAAGTGCATTTTTTCTTTTCTTTCTTATTCTTCTCTTTGTCCTTGTTAGGATTCGAACCCCCATCTGAAGATTTGGGCTTGTATGCTTCTTCTTCTCTTGTTGCTTTCTTCTTGCCTTTGGATTGAAGAGAAACTATTGAATCAAGGGATTGATCCTTGGTGGATTTGATGGGACCCATTTTCACCAAATTGTCTTGTTCTTGAGTCAAATACTCCATGAATTCTTTTAGTGAAGGAATTCTTCAATTTCGAGCTGTCAGCTTGCCTGAGTGGAATGTGGAGACAAATGCTGAGTACTCAAGGACTAGCTTCAAAAGAATGGACAAGATAAGCTTCTCCTCCTTCTTGTCCATGCCACATTGTTTTCGTTGAAGGATCAACAATTTGAACTTTGTGAAGAAATCCTGGATCGTCTCAAAGTGAGTTGGGCTCAATGAGATCAACTCATTTTTGAGTTGGTGTCCTCTCATCTCATAATTATTCCCAAACAGTGACTTGAGCTTGATCCATAATTCATTGGGTGTAGTAATATTGTCTACACAGGAGAGAAGATTCCTTGAGCTATTGAGACAAAGAATACTGAATGCCTCATCCAATCTGTTGAATTACTTCGATTTTTCAACAACAGAGTTAGGTTCATTCTCAGTCCCCATGGTGACTCTATAAAGGAATTTAGACCTTAGCTAGATCACCATTTTGGAATTCCATTCAAAATAGTTGAATGGGGTAAGCAATACATGATTCTGCTCCATTTTTACTTGCACACTGAGTGACAAAAATGTTGGAACTACCTGTAATGCAAACACTCCAATTTTTATGGAATAAACCATAGATTTCAAATAAAACACTCTGGATTTGATTTGCAGCTCCAAATATATCTGATACCATGTGAAAATATGATTCACAACAATATATATGAGATAAAGGAATCCTCACAACTCAAGATATTCACAAATTATACAGAAAACAATGAAAAGAGAAAAATTAACACATAGGAATGGATCCAATAACTGAGTTTATTATTATCACTCTCAAGTATGTAAATATTATTGGAACATAATTATTATACAATAGGAAAAAATTGTTAGCCTTCGGAGGAAAATTGGATGCATACATGTGGCACAATTGTATTGGACCTCAAAACCCCCTTAAGTGGACCAATGAGCTCCCTAACCACCCCAAATGGTCACGAATTCCTATGGGAAGATGGATGGAGAATGATAGGACATAAATGAAGGTAGGGTAGGTGTGGAAGAGTGCATCTATGAGTGGGAGTGGCTCTAGGCAGTAATAAATGGTCCAAAAGAGCCAACAACAACCAAATACCATGCATGGGCACCTCTGGTCAACCAATTTCCCTGTTTTATGGAGTGGGAGCGCACCAAGAACTAAAAGTTCATAAATGAGGGTGCATGTGTAAAAAAAATGATCAAATATGGGTGCATGGGCTCATTAATGATTCCAAAACACCAAAAGGACCTTGCTTGACCAACACAACCTAGTTTTGGACCATATAACATAAGTATAAAACAAATGAAAATGTGTCTTAGGTGTATGACCAAGGTACTAAGGTGGTATAATGATCTAATGGGATGCTATTATCGAGTAGTATCAATTGATAATGAATAGTGATGTATGGGAGATAGTTATGAGATCAAAAAAGAAGCCTGTCATGACTTTGAAGTGGATCTATAATATCAAGCATGTTGCAGATGGCAGCATCAAGAAATACAAGGCAAGGTTCATAGCACGAGGCTTCTCACAGAGAGAAGACATAGACCATGAAGAGACATTTACACCCATGGTGAGGTACACTTACATTAGTACCATACTTTCATTGGCAACAATTATGAAATGGAAAATAGACCAGATGGATGTCAAGACAACTTTCTTCAATGGTGTAGTCGAGGAGGAAGTGTACGTGTAAAAACCACTAGGATTCTAGACACATGACAAGAATAACCATGTGTGCAAATTGAATAAGGATTTGTATGGATTGAAAAAATAACCAAGGACATGGTACGATAGCATTGATAGCTTCCTAAGGAGTCTAGGATTTACCAAGAGTAAAGAGGATTCCAACCTTTACTTCAAGGTTGAAGACAAAATACCGGTGATGCTCCTGCTATATGTCGATGACTTGTTTCTGACAGGTGAAGAGGAACTCATTAAATATGAAAGGAGGAGACTTTCTATATAGTTTGAGATGAAATACCTAGGTATGATGCACTACTTATTAGGCATGTAGGTGTGGCAGAGTGCAGTTGGGATATTCCTTGGTTAAGGAAAGTATGCAGTGAATATTCTGAAGAAATTCAGAATCTTGGAATGCAAGGAAATAGCCACACCTATGGAATCTAACTTAAATATTTTGAGTGATGCTTCATCCGATATGGTTGATTCATGATGTATCATTAAATGATTGCCTCATTGATGTACCTAATGAATATGAGGCCAAACATATGCTTTGCGGTGAACACCCTAATCCAGTTCTTGATGGATCTGAGACATGTTCACATGATAGCTGCAAAGAATGTATTGAGGTACCTAAACAATATAGTGGATCATGGGATAAAATATGATGTGAATCAGAATATTAACCTACATGGTTATGTTGATTCAGATTGAGTAGTTACCACCACTGAAAGGAAGAGCACCTCAGGTTTCTCCTTTAGTTTGGGATCTATCATGATCTTCGGGTTCAACAGGAAGCAACCATGCATGGAATTGAGTGCAACTGAGGTAGAGTATGTTTCCTCTTGCTCGAATAGTTGTGAGGAAGTGTGGATATGAAATATACTGTCTGACTTGTTTGAGCTTTAGTTGGATGTGACTTGTATCTTCTGCGAAAATCAGAGTTGCGTGAATCTGTCAAAAAACCTTGTGTTCCATGACAAGTCGAAGCACATTGAGATCAAGTTCCACTATATCGGGGTATGGTGTAGAGAGGAGTAGTGAAGCTCAAGTACATGGAAAACAATGAGTAGATAAATGATGTATTGACCAAGGCTCTAGTGAGAGTGAACTTCTAGTACTCTAGAGAAAGACTTGGTGTGATCTAGATCAAGAGCCCTTGGAAGAGGGAGTGATGTGTTCTAGCATATCTATAGAGATAGGTTGTTTGAGCATAAAATATAGGTTTCTTAGACATAATTAGTCCTGTAGGTTGTCCTTGGATGTAATCAGTCCTAATATGATTCTATGCTAGAAATAGTGGATGCATAATATCTCACATGGGAAATGAGACAGGTTTTCCGAGCGGGAAAAATCCTGGTGAAGAAGGATGCTCGAAAGTAATCAGTCTTGTAGGTTATCCTCAGATGTAATCAGTCCTAGTGAAGCTCATAGGTTATCCTTGGATGTAATCAGTCTTAAGACAGGTTATTCGAGTGTAAATATGAGCCTTGGCATGGTACGCAGGTTACTCGAATGTACTAAGTCCCGTGGGTTGTCCAAGAGTAAAAGGAGACTTGGCGTGGTACACAGGTTTCTCAGATGTAATAAACCCCGAAGGTTATCTAAATAGAAAATATATTGGATGCAGGTTGTTCATATGTAATAAGTCCTTGAGGTTGACATAGAACATAAAAGTCCTGATATCGTAGGTTTTTTGGTCGTAATTAGTCCTTACATATATATCTATATATGTGTGTGTTCCTATGTTGAGATGATTAGGTCATGAAGCACGTGAGGTGCACCTAGGAAGTTCTCCTTTACTAATAGAACACAGGTTGGCCATGGATGATCTGTGTGCTCTATTTTGTTTTATGTAGGACAAATGAGATGATCTAGATACGATGAGATAAAGGTAGAAGATGCCGGTTATTCTCATGGAAATGTAAAGAAGGTCCTGGAAAGTCCCTATGAGATGGATTGCTCAAAGATGTAATGAATACTTGGATGAGGACTAGGCATACAACGAGCATGAAAAAGGGTTGGCTCTGTAGAAATTTTCTATGACATATAGTACCATTTGATGATCGATAAGAAGATGATGATGGAAACAACTATGATGTTGACTCTATGACTCTGTGATGATGACTCCACAATGAAGAGTTGACCAGATGTGTTGATGACTACGTAAGAGAGAGAATACCTTTCTAGTTAAGATGGAGTGTTTATGTATTTGTAACTTCGGAATATATTTTGATGTATATTATCATTGTATGTTGTTTTACCCTCATTGGAGATGTGTTTTCCTCCTCGCGGGATGTCTTTATTGTATATATTCCTTGAGGTATAACCTCTGTTGTAAGTCGGGGAAATAGTCCCCAGTGTGACATCATGTAATGTGTATTTGGATTATCTCTATGATAATTCGGCCTTGTTAGTGAAACAGGTCAGCCTAGTCATGTAAAAGGTCAGTCACTTTATTAGTATAAATAGGGATACACCCTCCCTCATTTATAAACACCTCACACTCACTCAAGTTCACTTGAGAGAGAGAGACAATGTAGGAGAGAAATATAGTTGTTGAATACTTCTTATTACTGGGATTGATCCTCTTATGACACAGTCTTTCTAACTATACTATTCTGAATCAATTTGCATGGTTTTCTCCTTTATTGTTTCCCTGGTGAAAATATTTGTGTATTGTGTATCTGTAATATCTGATGCATCTAGTTGTACTTGTTATTATTTCATACAAATATCCTAATTAAGCTAATAATATCTAGAAAAAATAACATAAGTGAGGTGAATATTGGGTTGGTAATTAAAAAAAAATCTGTGTTGGATGTTTTTTTACCTTGTTGGTAAAGTTTTCTTAATAGGCTCGGAAAAAAAAATTACTCGTTTGGTAAAAACATTTAGATAGGATGGTAAAATTTTTCTCATTGAGTTCTATTTTTTTTTTACCGAGTTGGTAAAAACTAGTAACTTTGCTATGATACTAATGTCAGAAAGAAACCACTATGTTTTTCTTATAAATGTAATATATATATAATTATTGAATGAATGAAATAGATAAGATGATGGAAATGTTTACAATATATCTCATATACAAACCCTTATGGAGACCCTTCAAAAGACATTACCATTAGAATTCATGCCCATTCATAAATAACTATAATTATTTACTTATTAATCTTTGTTAATTAATTATCCTATTATTTATTCTTAGATAATATTATTTATTATTATTTAAGTTCACAATAACATGTTTGAAATCTCCACATCTTAGGCTACATCCATTAGGTATATCCCTAGCTATGTCTCATTTGATCAAGAGCTATTCTTTGTGTATTTATGGGCTACTGTGGCCACACCTAAAGCCACAAAACAATTATCTCAATAGATCATAGGGTCTTCCCTCAAAAAGTTATTCTCTCCAAAATCCACCCGTAAAGTTTGAGGATATGGGATAACTCAATACTTGGTTCCTAATTTTTTTCATTTCCCTGATTTGTTCAATTATGTGGCAAGAATTTTAACCCATTGATCTTGGCAGTCACCATTGATGATAGTCAAACAATCTTCTTTTACATCTCTAGATATCTATTTCCGAAATGATTGGAACCTCCTCAAAGGGTGAAGCGATATTCCTCTAGGCTCAAGTTGCATATAGGAAGATGAAGAAACCTTAGAGAGATAATATGTTTTCTCAACTCAAATACAACCAGGGTCAAGAAGAACCCCCCCACCCCCTCTCGTTAGATTTGGAAGAAATTCTCTTCTTGGAATCGAGAGATCATTTGTGCCTTCACTATAATATTGGGAATGGAATTAGACAAGGATATCAATGAAGGAATGGTCACTATGGTCGATGCATATAACCATCACATTGATCCCCAATAAATATCTAGAATCCATAGCTATAGGAATGGAGGCACGATTAGTAGAGTCCAATAACAGATGTATATATAGATATTATTCCTACCTCTTATTACTCTTGAATTTCAATCAATCCTAGTATTTTTAGACCCTGGGTGTTCATAAAAATAATGGAGACATTGTCAATAGGGTACATGATTGGATCCCATGGGTCAAGAAGGGGAACAAAGAAGGGGTCACCTAGTCTCATTTTGTGTCTAACTTTATGTACACATATTTTACCTTGATAATATGGAAATAAACAGAGCACATTCCTATGGATATTATACCCCATTTCATCTTGGAGAGGTAGTCAGGAGGGATGATTGGTATTTGGCATCAAATATACAATTATTAGACTTTATGGCACCAAATATACTCCACAAAGCTACTCAAAATTATCACCCTTATAACATTTTTTTCTAAAGTATGTAAGGTAGATGTTGGAAGTAGATACCCTCCATTTTGTCAAATCAAAGAATACATGAAGGGATGAGTTCCCTATAGCCATGGGTGGGTATGCCATAAGAGATAGGAGGGGTACTAGAGGACTGAGTGTACATTTTGAAGGGATTGAATCTAAACTTGCCATAGAATGGAGATATGACCCTATTTTTCTAAATGTTCAATAGAATCGGAGGAGACTTCCCAACCCCCAATGCCATGAACCAAAGCCATACATTGAAAAATGGCCAATAAATATACATTTTAGGAAGTTGAGAGGAAAATTAACCGGGAGGAAGAACTTATTAAAGTGATAGTCCAAGGATTCTCTAAGCCTACTCCTACTCCATTATATGCCCCACCTTATTTTACCTTTTATATACCAAACGGGGTAGTGGTAACTAAGAAGACATGGATTTTGTATATCCTACCCAACATAGATATGATGATGGTATTTAATATCACAATAGAAGACACATGAGATGATCATGGTGGAGGATGTGCAAGTATCTTGGGAAAAAAGTCATTCCCTTTACTTATCATCTCTAAAGTTATAGAGTTTGGAAAGTTATATGATGAGATACATAGTGATGATGATGACGATACTCCTATAATGAGACCAATTCCTTAGGAAAAAATGGGATAGGTAGCAATTATGTCAGAAATCAAGAAAGATGGTGAGGTGGAAGATTATATATTACCTGAAATACACATCCCTCCTCGTTTCAAAGAGGTAGTTTCCTATAAAAAATGAATTCCTATAATGCAACCAATGGGCTATGATCCAACACAAGGGATCAAAATAAATGGAAAAGGAAGCAAGGAATTCATGCATATTGATAAATGACCCCACAATATCAGGCTAGGAGTTGATATCACTACTTCCACAATTAAGGGAAAAGTGATTCAAGAAACATTTCAACAAATTCCTCTTGAAACAATACAAGAAGAATTTATGGAAATGAGAGTCCCTACTCTTGAGCTAACTCTAGGATTTGAGCATGAAAAGGAAATAAAGGATATTTATTATATGATTATAGGAAAACCTAGAGAAGATACAACACCAATGCCATAGGAGATGTTGAAAGAATTTGTACTTAAAAAAGTTACAGAGAAAGACATACCACCCATGGCCCAAGTTTATATTACAAGTCAATCAATGGTAAGGGAATAAAATCTAATCAAAGAGATTATACCAGATGAATCAACGAAAAACAAGCCCTAGGGCATGGGGAAGACACAACACAAAGAAATCAAGGATCCCGATCAACCATGGTTGGAGGAATTCACTGAATCCTCAAGGGTCAAGAAAAGGAAATCATATGAGATAGAAGGATATAATATTCAAGAGGAAAAAACAAATAAGAAATATATGTTAGATCAATTAGATACATATCTAGTTGAATAAGGTGAACTATAAAAGTTTATTCCCTTTCTAGACCTCCAATAGAGCTTTGACCAACAAGAAGAACAACCACAAGAAGGAGGTGAATTTTGTCCTATTTCTTTTTCATTTTATTAATTCTAATAATACTCCTTATACAATGGTCATAGAAGGTAATTTTGGCACATGATCCACTTCCATAGTATTATAAATAAACCAACATAATTATTGGGAAAGTATAACTCATTCAATTATATTTAATAATCCTCTAGAGATTTTAGAGAAAGAAAAACAAAGGAGAGATCATCTACAAGAAGTATTTCACAATACTAATATGTTGTAGTCATAAGCTAGATCAATGGTGATTCCATGGTGTGACATGGGGACCAATAAATTCATGGTAAATTCCCTAGGTCCCCCGGTAGAAAAATATTATAAAGATATGCATCCACATGACTGGAAGACCTAGGTGACTCTAGACATAATTTACCTGCCACCATAGGACGATGTAGTAAAGGATCAAGGGTTGAGTAGCATCATGTACAAAAAGTATATTCATGCATCATGCACCCTGATCGAATACAAGAGGAAGGATGAATCCATGCAAGTAAAGAACCAATTTTTGCAAGCTAGTGTAACAATTTGGAGAACAAGAAGAACAAATTGCAAAATATAATGGTAAATATAGGGAAATGAACAAAAAATGAAACATAAGTTATTCCATTATTGGATGAGAAAGAAAAAAGAATAAAAGAACTATAACTATCCCAAGTGACTCGGCATTTTCCAATCACTAATGAATTGATTGAAGAAAAAAAAGATAACAGAAGAGCCCAATTTTATGAGGAAAGAGAATGTTTCTCTAACTACACATAAATTTCTAAATGAGAAGAGGATATAAGAGATTAAGGAAAATGAATGATATTCTAGTGTTAACCACCAAATTTCTCCACCTACCATGTCATCATCCCAACCCTCTACATATGTCATCACTCCATTTAAATTCCACCTCATATACACCTATTGGACCTCGAGAAAACATTATAAAATACAAAAAAACAAATTCAAACACCAAAAGGGGCAACTTTAAAAATAGATCACACATATTACTAGGAAAAGAGTGACCCATGTCACTCATTTTCCTTCAATCTAAGCGACCCAAGTCACACGTTTCTTTATAAAAAATGACCTCTCCTCGACATAATTTTTGGTTGTTTCTAATTTTATCCTAGAAAAAAGGAGGAAATTTGGGCACATATTCTGACATGGCCCAAATCAAGGAGAGTATTTATGATGAAAAAATAAAGCACAATCCTTATCCCCAAATCCATATAGTATTCCTATAAAAGAACCCTCAAGGTCCCCCATTACATACAATTCTCCATTACTTAGATCAAGCTATGATTCTACCTAATTGTCCTTGAACTTGGAGTTGGCATTGCCTTTCTCTTTATTCACCGGCTAGATATTGCTACCATGGCATGTGGCCAAATGATCACAAGGATACTAAGAGATCAACAAAACATACCTCAGATAGATTCAAGGGTCCCTTCCACTTTACTCTTCGAGGTGACTCTTCTCCTTGTAAAACCTGATTTTTATATAAAAGAAAAAAAATATTTATTCTTTACATTATGTCTTTGCATGTGTATTGTATGTTAAAGAATGCAAAAAACTTGTTAGTTTAGATTTTTTGATGTACTTCATGATCATTAGTTTTGTTAGTTTGTTCTATTTATTTTCCTTTTCCACCTTGAAATGTTTCTAAGGTCTACACAACCGTTAGCAGGTTCCTTTTGGCATAGGCGTGTGCCTAAACACACTATAGTTTTAGTGACCATGATGGGGATGGATGCATAATCCTTCTTTGGTTGTGGTTGTTTTTCAGTTTTTGACCTTTACTTGAGTTATTTTCTACTTTGTTTAGTATTTTTCTCTATCTTCTTGCCATTATGTAGATTAGTGGAATGATTTGTAACCTAGTACTTCCTCAGATCTACCAAGCTAGGGTATTTTTTATTGTTTTCTAATATTTTTGTTCTGGATTGAATTTGTTTAGTTGGTTTGAGTGTGTTGAGTCAAACCTTTATATTCGATGGATGAAAGATATTTCAAAAAACAATTCATTCCTTTAAGTCACACATATTAGCTAGTTTTATGCGACCCTGGTTTTGTTGATCCTAGACTTGTTACCATTTTTGGCAGATAAATTACTCATTTAAACATATATTTTATTATCTTTTGTATATTTAATGTCACGCAGATCATTATTCAACCTTAGGTATGAGTGTTTTTAAGGTTTATATAAAATTATTTTATTATTATCATTTTTATGGTTTTATTAATTAAAAATAACATTATTAAAACACATTTGATGTATTAATTGGTTTGTATAATTGTTGGTAGGTTTTATAATCTTTTTGGGCCAAGTTAATATGCAAAATACATTCAGCCTGATTTTCACACAACATGTCCACCTTGTCATTCATCCCGTTGCGTGAAACTCGCTAGTGGTTTTCCAAATGTGGAAATGTGTTGCTATATATTCTAGTCCTGAAGTGCGCTAGTAGATAGCATTTCATTCTCCCTAGATCTGCACCCAACGTATCCAGCTCACTTTCCATCTCACGACACAGCTCAACTTCCATCTCCTTAACCAGATCGCACGCTGTTGATAACCGATTTCAAGCATTAAAATGTTGGAATAGTTTGCAAACCATTTTGTTGTCCACGCGCCCAGGTGATAGCATGATCATCAATCTAGAAGGATCATCAGTGCATTGATTTATCCCAACACCAATTTTTTCACTTACCATGCATTCAAAGGATGGACCATCTTCAGTCTCGAAGGATCGCTCGTGGCCTCCTCTTCCTAACGCCAAACTACCACTAGTCTGTGTGTTTAAAAAATATAACGACCTGCGTTCTAGAAGACCCACTATGTACACTTCCCTTGCTTGCCACCATTCCACAGTGGCACTGAAGAAGGAGTCGTGTGCCACATCTAAAGACCTATTGCGCTAGAGAAGGAACTTGTGTGTATGCTATCCAAGGAAAAGAACCATAATTGCGCTGAAGAAGGGAGATGCTTATGCGTTGGCCTGTGATTAATTAAATGTCCATTATAGTCGACTAAATTTAGAGAGCAGTCAACCACTAAAGGGTCGACTTTCTCATCACTGCAAATCATTATATAAAGAAGCCTCTGTGAGAGAGCTAAAGTTATCTAGAAATTCAGTCAGTTAGCAGAGTTAGGAGAAGAGTTCTTGCTGTGATTTACTCTTGAACATTGTATTTCTGTTCCACCATCTGAATAAAGAGTTGTATGCATTGCTAATGAAGATTGTGTTTAAGTAGACGTTAGCCAGGAATCACCCCTAAGAGGGCCCCTCAACAACCAGAGGTTCATTTTCTTTGTTTAGCTTAGTTTCTTTTCTGTTTTAGCTAGTGTCGTTTAATTTCTAGTTTCCTTCCATTAGATTATAGTAAATGCTATTCTATTTGTTTTCTGTAATACATTAACTTAGTTTTATTTCGAAGTTAATTAGTTATATGCACGCATAGCTATATTTCAGTCATTTTGTTTCCAGTTATTTCATTTGCAGGATTACTTTCAGTCTTTGTTTTCAAGAATATAAAATACGTTTCTTTCATGAATTTATAATAGATTCAATTATGTTATTTCCTTTCCTATTTTGAATTTATGCAAGTTAATTTCTAGTTTATTTATTAGTTTAATAAGCAATGATTCCTTTTGTTCATGAATTAGTTTAAGGTTAATTTGCTGTTAAATAGGTTTATTTACTGTTTCGATGCATTAGAATTACATCTGCATGGCTTCAGTTGAAGATTAGTTCATTTAGGTTAGTTTTTACCATTTTAACTGTGTAGACTGTCATTCAGACAGTTTGCTCAGTCTGTTATTCAGCCACCCCTTTCAGACCCACATTTTAGTCTATCATTCAACCCTTAGTTCTGTTTTTTAGTGTTTTTATGTGTTTTAGGATTGTTTTTAGTTTAGTTTTGTGAATGTCTGAATTATGTTTTGACTGTCATATTTAGATGCTAGTTTTGTTTAACCTTAGAGTTAAAGTTTAGTTGTTTTAAATCATTTATTAAATTTTTATCATTTTCCTTACTTCTTTTATTCTTAAGTTTTGTTTCTGATTTTGTTTTATTATTGTATGGTTTTTTGTTTATTCCTTTTGAATTGGTTTATTTGTTTGCATGTGAGATTTAGTGTTTTCCTTAGTATGTTTTTAGGTTGTCTCTTTTATGTTGTGTTATTATTGAAAGAACTTGTAGGACAGAACCTAAAGATATTTCTTTTATTAAGTTTTATAGTTGTTTCTTTTATCAAGTTTTCCTTATTAATTTTTTTACTTTCTTCTCTTATTAAGATTTATAGTTGCTTATAAGTTAAGTTTTCCTTGTACCCTAGTTTTCTGTTTGAATAGTTAATTGTTGATTGTATTCTAGTTTAAAGTTTATTATCAATTGTTTAGTTTATTATTCTGTCTCAGTTTAATTACTTTAATAATTGCATTTTTAGGAGTTTGACTTAGTTTTTCATTTTGAAAGATCTTTCGATCTTTTGTTTCTTAATATATTTACACGACACCCTCTACCTTTGTATATATTTTGTGTTAACTCTAAGATTACCAACCCCGGTTGATAATTAAAAAATAGGTGGATTAATTTAGACATAATAATGCCCAACAATTTTGGCGCCATTGCCGGGGATTTTTTCTATAAGATAGAGTATAATTCTTTATGAAGTTTAGTAATAGGTTGGTAGCAGGGTAGCGGTAAGATGAGAGGTAAGAACCTGGGAATCTGTTATAACAAGTGTCCCCAAATACAACAACAGTATTAGCATAGGTTTTCTTTAGTTTAAAAGTCTTTCATGAGTAGAATTAGAGATCCTCAAGGTATATTTATCAAGACAGGAAAATTTATTGAAGTCTCTACTAACTACCATAGGGGATGTAATTCCCCAACTACTAACTCACCCAAAAGGTATTGGAAGACACCTATAGGAAGTAGTTCTACCCTGAAACCTAAATAAACTCCCTTATAAGATCTTACTGGAGAAGCCATAGAAGGAGAAGGAACCTAGGCAGAAGGTCCCAAGGACCCTGTTCCTGAGGAAGTTCAAGAGGATCAGCCATTAGAAACCCGTAGCCCTCCACTAGTTTTGAATCCAATTAACACAACTTTTTCACTAGTAGGAGATCCGAATTTTGTTGACTTTGTTGATCCTGCTTAAGTAACAGCTCTCTTTGGAACCTCAGTAGATCCAATTATTTCGCAAATTGAAACTTCTACAGTAGAACCTACTATCCCTCTAGGATTCAATAAAAACACAGTTGATCAGAGGAAGATCTCTCTCAAAAAAGAATGTTGGGACGCCCCATTATCACCTCGAAAGGAGTCTCCTAGGTATATTTAGGTTAATAATCTAGCTTATATGGAGAGACGGGGAGGAAACTAAGATCATGATGAAGTTAGGAATGAAGAAGGAGAAGGGGAAAATCTAACTGAGGCTACCTTTGGGTTCCCTATCTTAGATACAATGCAATATGTAACTATGAAAAACATCCCTCCTTCCTCCTTACCTACTTTCTATGGAAAAATAAATGAGGACCCAGACACATTCTTGTTCGAGTTCGATATCCTTTGTAGGAGTTACAATTATCTACAAGCCGCTCACAAACTAAAACTCTTTCCCACTACACTCAAGGATTCTGCCATGAGATGGTTCATGGGATTAGGAGAATCCACTATCAGGACTTGGGATGATATGAAAACCTCATTTTTGCGAAAATATCAAGAATACTGCAAACCTAAGGAATCTCGACATGATATATTCAAGATACAACAACTTGAAGACAAGAGCTTGGAGGATTATCTCGAGAGGTTCATTTATACATTACATAAGTCTAAATATAATGACCTCTGAGAAGATGCAATACGTACACTTTTCCTTAAGGGTATCTCCGAGGACTTGTTAGAAAGTCTTAATCTCATGGCAGCTGGCAATATTTCTCTTAAAACATTTGTACAAATTGGTGAGATGTGTAAAAATTAATCTAGGAGTCGGGGGAAAGTTGCGAATTTTTTTTGAGATCCTTTTAGTAGAAATATAAGAGGAAATATTCCTAGTTCAAGCGGAGTTACAAGAGTAGAGTTAGGAAACCTATTGGATAATTTTAAGACTGATATATTAGGATCAAGGGGTTCCCAACAAGATTCTTTACAAGCCAAGAAGAGGCAGGATGAAGAATGAGCAGCAATGAGTATATTTTTTCCAAGATGTAGAACTAAACATCCCCAAAGGGAATGTCCATTAAACCACATCTCCGTATGTCACATCTGTATAGAAGAGCATCCAACATATAATTGCCCATCCTTTCCTAGATTGCAAACCATCTATAAGAATGGGGATGTAGCTGAAACATCTAGGAGGTCTCCTTGGCAACCTAGAGACCAACCAACATATCCAAACTTTCCACCACAACCTCCACTCTATTATCCTCTGTATCAACCACCTCAGCAATGGAACAATTCAAGCTGGCAGAATTGGCCACCTCAGTATCCTCCTCCTCAATTTCCACAACAACAATATTTGTCACAGGGATGGAGAGGAAAACCATATCCTTAGTCACAACCTATCCTTGCACCTAATCATCCTTATCGTCATAATCAAACAAATTTCTAGCAAATACCGTCTGGATTTGTACCTTTAGTTCCTTTTATCACACAACAACCTCTTCACTTTCAGAATGAAAATTTTCCTCGACCGACATTATTACTTGCACAGCCAATACCTAACCCTAATAATAAACCAACTCAAGCTATTAACAACATTGAGTTGCAAAATCTTCCCTTATACCTTATCTTGACTGTACCTGTACATGAAATTCAAGAATGACCGGGAAGAGTTATGAATAATAAACCCAAGTCATCAGTCATCATTCAAGAACCAAACGAAGAAGAAGATTCAAGTGAACCTGTGAATGATGCTATTTTGATTATGTGAACATTCCAAAGGTTCCAATACACACCCATCCTTTGCAAGAAACTATTTAGGAGCAAATAATTCCTCCATTTCCAGAAATATTAGTAATAGAAAGACCTGTAGTTCATCCGAAGTATAACATTTTGAATGAATTAAAGAAAATTTGTATTAAAATACATATATTACAAGCTATTAAATATATAACAATCTATAGTAAGGTAATAAAAGAGCTTTGTATTAAACGTCCAGGAAAGAATCAAAAGGACCCTCTTACAATTCATGTTATAGGAGAAAAGTCTGAATGTATGATAGGTCAGTCCCGGATTCAGGGGCCCCAATAGTGACTGTAATTATAAATTCCACCACCATAGAGAATACATTAATCAATTTAGGATCCACTATTAACATGGTGACCACTACAGTTTTAGAATTTTTACAGTTAGGACAATTCCTCTGACCTACTCCTTCCATCCTAGAACTAGCAGACCGCACTATGGTAAAACCCGTTGTAGTCTGGGATGACATTGTTGTATCAGTAGCTTCATGGGAATACCCTGTTGAATTTATGGTAGCAGAATCAAAGGATCCTTCTAAAGGACATCCCATTATCTTGGGAATACCATGGTTAGCTACTGCAAATGCTTTTACAGGGTGTAGGGATGGAGAGATGACTATTTCCAATGGGTTGTCCACACAAATAATTATTTTATACCCCCCAGCACAACCAATAACTCAAAATTCATGGGGGTTAAATTGTTCTTTTGGGGATGAAGAATTTGATGATCTCTCCCTTCCTAGTGATTTTTCCTTGGCACTTCAGGAGCAGATTACTGAGAATGTATTAAACCAGTTTGTTTCTTTGACAACCTGTATAGATTTCCCTCAGTCCTTTGCTCAACTCGATTGGATTTTTGGAGATGAGTTTCAAGAGAATATGGCTCTCTCAATGTTTATAGAAACATCTTATGTCTTCACAATTGAAGAGCATACAAGACCATATACCATACCTTGTGAGGTTGGCCCTGAGAAATTTCTACATATAAATGCAGGATTAAGTGAAAACCAACAAGCACAACTGCTTAAAATTATTAAGAAACAAGCTGGAGCATTTGCATGGGAATACACCAATATGAAGGGTATACACCCCGATACCTATATTCGCCATATTTATATGGATCCAAGCATGTCACCTGTAAGGCATCCATAGAGGAGGATGAATCCTGCTCTAAAGGATATAGTAAAAGAAGAATTACAAAAACTCCTCACTGCTGGTTTCATATATCCTATTTATGACAGTAAATGGTTATTTCTTCTAGTAGTAGTTCCAAAGAAAGTTACAGGGAAATGGCGTATTTGTGTTGATTTTAGAGAGTTAACCAAGCTACACTTAAGACTACTTTCTTTTACCTTTTATCGATTAAGTATTAGATACTCTGTCAGGTAAACAATATTTTTCATTTCTTGACGGGTATAGTGGTTACAACCATATTTTAATAGCACTTGAAGATCAAGGAAAAACCACTTTTACATGCCCTTGGGGAACATATGCTTATCGAGTTTTTCCATTTGGCTTATGTAATGCACCTGCCACTTTCTAGCGGGCAGTCTTAGGAATATTTTCCAATCTTATACTTGACTGTGTGGAGGTATACATGGATGACTTTATGTCCTATGGTAATAATTTTCAAGAATCCCTTGACAATATCGAGAAGGTCTTGATCTAATGTCAAGAAACGTATTTATCTCTCAGTCACGAAAAATGTAAAATGTTAGTGACAGAAGGTATAGTTTTCGGACACCATGTTTCTTCCCAAGGAATTAAGGTAGACACTACGAAGATCAAAGTAATTGTTAGCCTTCCCTCTCCCAAAACTCAGAAAGAGGTAAGAATATTCCTTGTTCATGCAAGCTATTACTGCTGTTTTATTGAAATTTTCACAAATATAGTTGCACCAATGTTTAAGTTATTTACAAAGGACTCAGAATTCCAATTGAAAGAATCCTGTCAAAATTATTTTGAAATCTTAAAAGCTAAACTATTGGTGGCACCAATTCTTAGGGGTCCTGATTGGTCCCTTCCTTTTCACATATCTACCGATTCCTCTAATATGGCCATAGGAGTCCTCGGACAAAAATAAGGACAAGCACCTTATGTCATCTATTTTATTAGAAAAAATCTGACCCCTACTGAATTAAATTATATTGTTACTGAAAAATATTTTTTTATAGTAGTTTATTCTATTAATAAATTTCGTCATTATATCATAGGTTATGAAGTTTTCGTGCATACCGATCACCCAGCCATTAGATTTATAATGAATAAACCAATCACCAATGGCAAGGTGACCTGGTGGCTTATTTTATTGCAAGAATATAACATTACCGTCATTGATCGACCTGGTAAAGAAAATATCGTAGTAAATTTCCTTTCCCATATTCAACATGAAGATGGTAATAAAACAGTTGGCAATACTTTTCTTGATGAACATCTATTTGTCACGTATCTGTTCAAACCCCTTGGTTTATAGATATTGCCAATTATATAGCAACTGGGAAAATACCAAACCATTTGTCTCCACATGAGAAGCGTCGTATTATAGTTTAGAGTTATAATTTTTCTTGGGTTGATAACAATCTCTTCCACACTGGTCCCAATCTTATTATTTGAGGATGTGTGCGGGAGGATGAAATGACAGACATCCTCCATGCATGCCATGATGGACCATGTGGAGGACATTTTTTTGATAAGAGGACGACATATAAAGTATTAGATTCTAGTTATTATTGGCCAAGAATATTTAAGGATGCTGCCAAATATGTTAAAGGATGCGATAGTTGCCAAAGAATGGGTAGACCTATGTCATTTGATCAAATTCCTTTACAACCCCAAGTTATGATTGAACCTTTCGAGAAATGGGCTCTAGATTATGTAGGACCAATTTCTCCCATGTCTCGTAAAAATAAATATATCCTAGTTTGTACGGACTATGTCACCAAGTGGGTAGAAGCTAAAGCTTTATTTAAAGCCACAGATAAATCGGTGGTAGAGTTTATATATGAAGAAATATACACCCAGTTTGGTGTACCTAGAGAAATTGTCACAGATCAGGGTACTCAATTTACTTCTAAATTAATGAAAGAACTTACTACGAAATATGGTATTCGACATTGAAAATATTCACCTTATCACCCTCAATCTAATGGTCAGGTAGAATCAACTAATATAGCATTAGAAGCCATTTTAAGTAAGACCATTCACTTACATCATAAGGATTGGGCATATAGACTCCCAGAGGATTTATGGGCCTATAATATAACATGGAGAAACACTACATGACATACCCCCTATGAGTTAGTGTATGGAAAACAAGTCCTTTTTCGTATTGAATTTCAAGTTAAAACCTTTCGTATGGTAGCACAATTAGGCATGAATTTGGATGAAGCAAAGAAACACCGAATATTACAGATTAATGAGTTAGACGAAATTAGACAAGATGCACTTCAAAGAACGATGTTAATACATAATCAACTAAAAACATGGCATGATAAATTTATTAAGAAAAAATAGTTTAATACTGGAGATTGGGCACTACTATTTGATTCACGGTTTAAAAATATTAAAGGAAAATTAACTACCCATTGGATGGGTCCATACGAAGTAGTTACAACTTTTGACAATGGATTAGTAAAAATTAAAACAATTGATGGCTCAGATATTTCTTTTGTAGTAAATGGACATAGACTTATGATTTATCACCAATCGACATCTAAACAAGATTTTATACAAAATGTTTTGCAGCAAAATGAAATAGAATTAGTTGAAGGGGAAACTATTCTTCCTCCTTTTGATCCTTGAAATTTTTTTTGGGTTATTATCACTTGTATATATGTAAATATGTACTTGTTGATTTGAATAAATAAGAGTCATTTCTAATAGGTTATTTATACAAGACTCTTTTGCTTTTACATCTTTATGAATAAATTGAATCATCTAACAAGTGGTTTTGCAGTTGATTACAAGTATTCTATCTCTATAAGCAGCATATGGGGTATTAATTGGAAAATGGAAGTATGTTAAATATTCATTAGGTATTTTAACTTTTCTTGGGGTACTTTTGAAATTTTCAGCTTATAGTGAAAATAAAAAATTTACAATCTTGTGTATATCATACTTAACCAATTTTGTTATGATACATTTAGTTTTTGGTATTTTGATTCAGACATGTATATTTTTGATTTATTCTTTTAAACAGTTGCTCAATAAGACCCACTTTCATTATCATATTTTTCATATCCTTTTTTTTTTACCTATGGATTACTAGTTCATCCTATACTTGTTATCAAAACTTGTCTCTTGATTATTTTGGTGATAACTCGAAAGTAAGTGGAATTTTTTATCTGCGGGGAGAATTACTTTACTTTATAAAGAAGAAGGACTGTTAGGTTAAAGAACAAATTTCAGTTATTCTCTTTTGACATGTTTTATGAGTATGGCCATTATGAAATTACTTATAAATTTATTTTGAAAAAAATGAATTATGTGTTTAGTAGGATTTAACACGCTCTAGTACCAATCGGATTCCATAATTATACAAGGCAAACCCGTCGGGGTACTGAACAGGCCTGTTGGCAGTGGGTCAATGCTAAGTAAATACCTTTCAACAGGAAGCTCGAAATGCAATAAAATTGTCGGGGTACTGAACAGGCTTGCTGGGAGCGGGGCTATGCTTGCATGGTACCAAGATAAACCCGTTGGGGTACTCAAAAGGCCTACTGGAAGTAGGGAAATATTTGGTAAATGAGATCTGGTTAATACACCACTATGCACTTAGTTCGTAAAATAGTGATAATATATGAATTTTTTTTCAAAGAATATGTCATGGCCAATTGTTTATAATGTCATTTGAGAATGGCTCTAAGTTGGACTTTGCCCCGACCGTCTAATTCCACATATACCTAAGATATCATTATCTTAGAAATGGGACCCATAGCTGCAAATCTCACACACTCCAGGGTACACTTAAAATATTCTACGATGACAGGATATATTTACAATGAGGCATGGATGGCTAGTTTTTCCATATGGTATTCTTTTAGTTATATTATTCTCATTTACATGGTATTTTCTAAGCACTGTTTTATTTTTCATGAATATACATTTTTGAACCATTTCCATTTACTAGTTAGTTTTCCTTAAAACAAATTAACAACATGCTAGCATTATTTCTATTTTTTTTGGAACATTCATTTATTCTCTCTATATGGCTTGAGGACACACCATCTCTTTGGTTTGGGGGACGATGGATTTGACTTGTAAAAAAATTACATTATTTTTATTTTATGATAAATCTATTTATCTCTAACAAACGACAATTATTTTTAGGAATGTAAACAGTGGAATTTGGTTATAGCTTGAAACATATTTTACAACAAAATTCAATATGGTCTTACCATATGAAGAATCGAATGAAGGCAAATGAAATATCAAATAGTGATCTGAGAAAAATGGTGATATTATAGTACTTATGATTAAATTTGCTAACCAAATTTTGTTTTTGGGCAAAGAGTTTTTTACTTCCATTTCATTGTTAATAATTCTATTATCTTACCCAGTCATGCATGAAAATTATTAATCTTGTTTGTTATTTAAAATGCAATCTATGTTTTAATGTTATATGTTCAACCTGCCCAAAGTTTTACTTTGGACATGGTTGAATTAATTTTAAACCTTATAAATGATAAAATTATTTTGAACCTGAGAATTGTTGAAAAACCAATGAAGTCATTTTTAATTTTCATACAATGTGTGACATTAAAGATATGTTATTTTATAGGTTAAAAGAGTGAAGTTTAAATTAAATTCTTTATCTACCAAGTTGAAGGCAGCTGCTAGTTCGCCTTCTTCCTAAATTGTTTTCTTTCTTTTTGCATAGTGGGACCTGGCAGTTCTCTGGTTTGGGGGAATGTTGATCCTAGATTTGTGACCATTTTTGGTAGATAAATTACTCATTTAAACATATATTTTATTATCTTTTGTATATTTTATGTCACGCAGATCATTATTCAACCTCAGGTATGAGTGTTGTTAAGGTTTATATAAAATTATTTTATTATTACCATTTTTATGGTTTTATTAATTAAAAATAACATTATTAAAACACATTTGATGTATTATTTGGTTTGTATAATTTTTTGCAGGTTTTATAATATTTTTGGGCCAATTTAATACGGAAAACGCATTCAGCATACTTTTCACACAGCATGTCCAACTCGTCATTCATCCCGTTTCTTGAAACTCGCTGGTGGTTTGCTAGATGTTGAAATGTGTTGCTGTAGACTCTAGTCCTGAAGTGCACCAGCATACAGACATTTCGTTTTCCCTAGATTTGTGCCCAGCGTATCCAAATCACTATCGAGTTCATGACACAGCTCACCTTCCATCTCGTTAATGAGATCGCACGCTGTTGATAACCGATTTCAAGCATTAAAACGTTGGAACAGTTTGCAAACCGTTTTGTTGTCCATGCGCCCAAGTGATAACATGATCATCAGTCTAGAAGGATCGTTGATGCATTGATTTATCCCTGCACCAAGCTTTTCACTTCCCATGCGTTCAAAGGATGGAGCGTCTTCAGCCTAGAAGGATCGCTTGTGGCCTCCTTTGCCTGACTCCAAACTACCACCAGTTTGTGTGTTTAAAGAATAGAAAAACCTGCGTTCTAGAAAACCCACCATGTACACTTCCCTTTCTCACCACCATTCCACAGTGGCACTGAAGAAGGAGTTGTGTGCCACATCTGAAGACCAGTTGCACTAGAGAAGGAACCTGTGTGTATGTTGTCCAGTGAAAAGAACCAGAATTGCGCTAAAGAAGGGAGATGCTTATGCGTTGGCCTACGATTAATTAAATGTCCATTATAATCGACTAAATTTAGAGAGAATTCGGCCACTAAAGGGTCGACTTGCTGATCACTGTAAATCATTATATAAAGAAGCCTTTGTGAGAGATCTAAAGTTAGCTAGAAAATCAGTCAGTTAGCAGAGTTAGGAGAAGAGTTCTTGCTATGATTTACTCTTGAACATTGTATTTCTGTTCCACTATCTGAATAAAGAGCTGTATGCATTGTTGTTGAATATTGTGTTTAAGTAGAAGTTATCCAGGAATTACCCCTGATTGCTGAGAGGGCCCCTCATCAACCAGAGGTTCATTTTCTTGTTTAGCTTAGTTTCTTTTCTGTTTTAGCTAGTCTAGTTTAATTTCTAGTTTGCTTCCATTAGATTATAGTAAATTCTATTCTATTTGTTTTCTATAATACATTAACTTAGTTTAATTTTGAAGTTAATTAGTTAGATGCGCACATAGCTTGCTTTCAGTTATTTACTTTCAGTCATTTTGTTTCTAGTTATTTCATTTCCAGCATTACTTTCAGTCTTTGTTTCCAAAAATATAGAATAAGTTGCTTTCATGAATTTAGAATAGATTCAATTATGTTATTTCCTTTCCTGTTTTGAATTTATTCAAGTTAATTTCCAGTTTATTTATTAGTTTAATATGCAATGATTCCTTTTGTTCATGAATTAGTTTAAGGTTAATTTGTTGTTCAATAGGTTTATTTACTGTTCTGATGTATTAGAATTACATTTGCATGGATTTAGCTGAAGATTAGTTCATTTAGGTTATTTTTTATCATTTTAACTGCGCAGACTGTTATTTGGATAGCCTATTTAGTCTGTTATTCAGCCACGCCTTTCAGACCCACAGTTTAGTCTGTCATTCAGCCCTTAGTTCTGTTTTTTAGTGTTTTTTATGTGTTTTAAGATTGTTTTTAGTTTTGTTTTGTGAATGTCTGAATTATGTTTTGACTGTCATATTTAGATGCTAGTTTTGTTTAACCTTAGAGTTAAATTTTAGTTGCTTTAAATCATCTATTAAAGTTTTATCATTTTCCTTCTTTTACTTTGAACAAAGTTTAAGTTATTCTTAAGTTTCGTTTCTTAAGTTTTGTTTCTCATTTTGATTTATTATTGTATGGTTTTGTGTTATTCCTTTTGAATTGATTTATTTATTTGCATGTGATATTTAGTGTTTTCCTTAGTATGTTTTTAGGTTGTCTCTTTTATGTTGTGTTACTATTGAAAGAACTTGTAGGATAGAACCAAGGATAATTTTAGGGGCGTATTTTAGCCCAGTGGGCTATTTTTCCATGTTTTTCTCTCAAAAAAGATTCACCATTTTGCATTTTTTGAATGGCATGTTTCACCCCATTTTGATGGGGTTAAATTTTTTCACCCTAAAATTCGCCAAATTATTATATAAACAATATAAAATCCTTGGAAATTAAAATATTTTTTGAAAAATATCGCCAATCATTTTATAGTTTCCGTTTAAGAATTGGTAATATTCGCCAATGTTTATACACTTTTAAATAAGTATGGTTCCTTAAAATCATCCCTGGATAGAGCCTAAAGATATTTCTTTTATTAAGTTTTCTACTCATTTCTTTTATCAATTTTTCTTTATTAAGTCTTTTACTTGCTTCTCTTATTAAGTTTTCTAGTTGCTTATAAGTTAAGTTTTCCTTGTACCCTAGTTTTTCGTTTGAATAGTTAATTGTTGATTGTGTACAGTTTAAAGTTTATTATCAATTGTTTAGTTTATTATTCTATCTCAATTTAATTACTTTAATAATTGCATTTTTAGGAGTTTGACTCAGTTTTTCATTTTGAAAGATCTTTCGATCTTTTGTTTGTTAAAATATTTACACGACACCCTTTACCTTCGCATATATTTTGTGTCAACTCTAAGCTTACCAATCCCGGTTGATAATTAAAAAATAGGTGTATTAATTTAGACATAATAACACCCTACATGTTTCTTATTTCCCTTTGATTTGAGCAACTTTATCCACAAACCTATTTTCCCAACAATTTTCAATAGTTTTTTTCCTCTTCTCTATGAAGACAATGTCGACCTTTCATCCCAAACTTGCTTGTAATCACATAGCTTCTATTTGTAGTCTTCTTACTTCAGCTAGCGGCCTTTTTTTCTTTTTTCTTGTTAGACTATTTGGCGATGAAAAGTTCCCTTTAGATATGAGTATTTTCCTTCATTACAGTTCAGTTTGGATTTTTTTTTGAGGCATTTGTTTTTTTGTTCAATAAGTAGTTTGATCAACTAATCTTATTTGATAAGTTAATCAATTTTATTGTTTGAATCATTTTTAATTTGCTTGTTAGGACCTTATTCTAATCTTTACAATTTTAGACTATATAGTTATCTTTGTTTCATGTATGTTTTGGATAATAGATAGATTGATCATAATCTTTGGTAGGAGAGGTAGCTTTATTTGAAGATTAGTTTTCTAATATTAGTACTAGAATCATTTCATGTCTTTCAAGCATTTGTGTTTTTTACCTGTTAGTTGTACACACCTCCCATGCACACACCTTCACTTTCTAATTTAAACGATCACTTGATTCATGAAACCAAGTGGAGACTAAAATCAACCATAATATAACTCACTAAAACCTCACTTGAGGATCAAAATAACAAACACCCAACATCCAAAAGAACACCTAGATAGGTATAAATTCACCCAACACTCTTTAAAATCACCCAAGAATATAATAAATCACCCCAGGAATCAAGAGAAGCACCTAAACATCATTTTACACATCTAGGCATGACTAAAAATGGCCCAACACCCTTTAAATTCACCCAGGACCATATTGAAATTCCCCAGGCATCAAAAGAAATACCCAAGCATCATTTTACATATCCAGGAACGACTAAAAATGCCCCAACATATTTAAATTTTTCCTAGCAGATATAGAAAACACCTCGACATATTTTAATTCACCCACGCAATGATAAAAAAGTCCCAGCAGAGATAAAAAAACCCTAGGCACAATTATTTGTTACCATGATGTAATAGTATATTTTAAACATCATTATTGCATAAAACAAAGATTAGGCAGTTGCCTCACAACCATCAACCGCAATTTTCAAATAATTGTATGTGGATTTCTTTATTTTTATCGCTTAGAAGGTAAATACATAGGGGTGATCTATATATTGAGACTGTGCATTGTTACTCATAAATATGAAAATTGCAGATGGCAATGGATCAAAGACCCTTTTTCTGTTCATGGACATGCTCCTTAACTCCTTCACCGACCATTATTTAAGAAAGGTAATCCCTTAAAGATTTTATTACTTCTACTGTCATCTTCCTTATTTTCCTCCTCTCTTTCTCCCCCAAGAACAAATTTCCTCCTCTACTTCGGCCTTCATTTTTTATTGGTTGGACTTGGAAGGAAAACCGACACAATGGCTAGTTTCAATTTCTAAGGAGAAATTTGACTTTTATGACTTTGCAAAGAAAAAAATAAATGTATACAAAGTTTTACAACAGATTTTATTATTTATTTATTGAGTATCCAATTCAAATCATACCTCCCCATTGGGAGGATTTTGGTCCTCAAAAGCTGGACCATGGAGGAGATGGAAACACATGGCCTGCATTTGCTTTTTTGTATCCACTAGTCCATTGTTGTAGAAGGTTGCTTGCTTCCTGCTAGTATGTCCTTATTTTGTTGCTAGAGGATAATTGCTCTCTCTCCTTTTGTGTGCTTTGGCGAGGTAAGATTTACCACCCTTGACCAAGTGATATTTTTTTTCTCTTCTGTAGAAGGTAGCATCCCTATCCCATAGATACGAGCAACCAAATATCACTTCACATGTGTCTAATGGTGCAACCTCACACTCTACTTCATCAAAATAGCTAGCATTAATGGAAAGAATGACTTTACATCTTTGGTTGATTCCCACAACAAATTTCCCTTGCAACCATGATAGTGACCTTGGTTGTACTAGATCAAAAGTTTCTAACCCAAGCTCATCAACTAAGGTTTCAAAAATTAGATTACATTGAGAATCACTATCAAAAAGATCATTTACCTTCTATTTCTTCACTTGAACTTTGATTTGAAATAGTGATTTTTTATATCCACTCGCCCTAGGCTACTGCAATGTAGTAAAAAAAAATTCTTCATCCAATTGTGAGGTGCTTTCTACCACTTCTTCTTTTTTCTCAGTAGATGTGTTTAGCTTCCTCTTGGACTTGTGTCATTTTGGATGCAATTCTGGATGAATTTTCCAACACTTCTAATCTATGTGTCCATCCACATTACACTGCTTGTAATGCCTACTAGGATCCCTCCTTTTCTCAACTATTCTTGTATTTTATCTTATTGGTTTCTTCTTGAACCTTGTGGGGTTGCCCCTTGTTTCCATTCATCTCAAAGTTGAGAGCCTTCTTGTTTGACTCATGTATGCTCTTCATACTAATAATTTGCAAATCCCTTAGAATGTTGTTGATTAGTCCTCCAAGGTACTTTACCACTACTCTTGGTTCTTCTAAACATATACCCAAACTAATAGCTTGCATCCTGAATTCATAATTGTATTATTGTCCCTGTTCTTGTCAAATGTACCACCATTTCATGAGTTTCTCCTCTTCATATCCTTGAAATTCTCCCATTTTGAAATCGTGGGCTTATGGCACATCCTCAATGCATCCACATAGCTCTCCCACCACAATAGAGCATGTTTGGTCGTCTTCAAGAAGAAGAAAAAAACTATTGTTCTTATTGGACTTGATAAAGGACAAAATAAACTTGCATTTGTTCTAACCAAATATTCAATACTTCAACACTAACTTGACCATCAAACATTGGAATTTCAAGTTTTTATTCAATTTCGAAAGGAACATTGGAAGATGAGGAATTTTTTTTTTACATGGATATTTGAGATTCTCACTGTTGGAGTCTTCCATATTAACCTTCTTCTCCCCATGCTCAGTTATCACTAAGTGTTCTTCGGATTAACTTTCATCTTCCAGATTACCAGTTGTTGTGTTACCATCTTTGTTGGTGCAATAATACTCTGCTCCAATCAAGTAAACCTAACCTTTGGATCTTCCATGCCATGTTTTTTTTACTAGGGGAATCAACAACTAGGGACCAAGCTAGTACCAGCATGACATAGGTTCCAATGATCTAATCCCGCTACCACTAAAACCCTAGGTGCATCCATAGGGCTTGAACCATGGTGCATGAGCAAGTTTGGGGGGATTCGAACATGAGCGCTTCCATTTAAAACCATTTACAACATTTCAAATTTACCACTTGCTCTTCCCCCCATGATATTATTTTCCATTTCATGTTATTCACAAGGATTTTCTACAATTGGTGATCTTCTACTTCTCTGGAATCCTGGTAGTAATGTTTGTCTACTGGCTTGGTATCCATTGTGGGTATTTACCATACATGTACTCATAGTAGTTTCAAATGTATCTCTAATATTATATAATATATAAATGGTAGGGTTATGGCATGTTCATCTCACAACCACAAATCTTTGTGAGAAAAAAAAATTAATTAAATAATTTCTTCTAGATGGAACACTTCCCACATACGACTATAGCTCAACAAATTAATAATCAAAACCACAATAATGTATTGACCATAAAAATGTTTTTATTAATCTTAGAGCTATTTTATATGAACATAAAACATTTTATTCATCCTAAAGCTATCTAATATGCACCCAATAAAAATAAGAAAGTGTTTGGAACTGTTTGAGAACGCCCAACATCCACAAGAATACCCAAGCATATTTAAATTCATACTACACTATTTAAATTCACCCAAGGTTGTATTAAATCACCATAGGCATCAATAAAAGCACCCAAACATCATTTTAAATGTCTAATCATTTTTAAAAACACCCCATCATATATAAATTCTCCCTACACTCTTTAAAATTCACCCTGGATAGTATTAAAATTCCCCAAGCATGAAAAGAAATGACTAAGCACCATTTTACACATCCACACATGACTAAAAATGCCAACAAATTTAGATTCATCTTAGCAGAGAAAAAAAATACCAAGTGTTAGCACCTGGCTCGCACCAGTGCTAAGATTTTGAAACGAACTGGCACAGGGGAAATTCCCCACCCCAAGCTAACAGGATGACAAGGTAGATAGGAAGAACCAAAAGAGGAAATCCCACAGACACGTCTAGACCCCACAGATCCTAGAAAGCAATGACACAAGCGCACGACCAAATTAGATCAATGGTGGGAGAATTTCACCGTGGGAAAGAAGCACGACCTATTTAATTGTGAGGGATCACAAAATTCATACCTCCCTTCAAAACCATCAATGGACATGATCCTCTACCACTCATGATCTACAGAGGGTATATAGCTCTCGGAGAAAACATGTGCGGCGGTTAACAAGATATTGCATTGTGAAGGGATGTTAGGGCCTGTGCATTTGGACAAACCAGATCTCACGACACGTTTGATCCATGGTGGTGCCACGTTTCACACAGCAAAGGTGCATGATGGTTAGCAAAGGAGGCCGGCGTGATTGGCTCAAGGGTCCCTTATCTATCAATGGTTGAGATTTGATGTGTTGATATCGGAGATGTGCATCGTCTTCATCGATGAAAGGTGCAAGGAGGATAAACAAGGTAATGGAAGCGAAATTGTGTGAGCGGGCACAACAAGCGATGGATGATATTGACGGAGAGGAGATCTACGACCAAAATCAACACCGCGCTATTCGAGGTGTTCGAAGGGTAAGGACTCTGCACGAACGCAATGATCAGTTGGAGCACTGGAAAGGTTCAGTGAAGTTGGTCACACTTGAGAAAATTAAACCATTAGGGAAATATGGGGCATCACCATCGGGACTAGAGAGCATGCATCTTACTCTTTGCGTTTCCATTTTGGGTCCAAAGTGGGTGCTGCACCGAAAGGCCGATTTGGGTAAAACATCATGGCAGGCCTCCCACCTCAGAAAAATGTTAGGATTTGAATGATGATCTGGGATTTGATTCCCAATTTTTGTAATAGAATTGGGCTCTATTTCGAGGTTGGTCCTGGGAGCCACAACATTATAAATAAGACCTCAATTAATGAGGTGGGGGTTGGAATTTTCATCCAGAAATCATTCTGCTCTCGTTTTCTCTCTGTAACTCTCTTGGAATTATTAATGAGAAATATGCTCTTGCATTTTTTAGATTCATCATGATGGTTGCATTCAGTCTGTGTTTCCTATTTATCACATTCATTTATGTGTTATTTCTACTAATCCACCCTATATTAGTATACAAGGAATTCGTTCTCAGCTCAACACTCCTATATCAGACATTGCATTTGTTGTTGTGTTATGGTAAATTCTTTGGAATTATTCTCCTATGCTCCACTACAAATAATAGTCTTTACTGTTCATTCTACTAAAGGTGGTGCAAGAGATTCTCCCTCAAATAGGTGCCTCTTGTTTCACTGGGATTCTTCCATTTTTTCTCTCTCCACTTTTTCAAGATATTTGACTGTTTGCATGGCTTACTTTGCCTCAGAACACAACAGAAATTCCCTTCCTCATTTCTGCTATAATATCCTTGATTTCTTCAAGATTTGACTCCATTTCCCAATGATTCTCTTGTATGTCTATTCTGCCATTTTTTAATCTTTTAGCGCCTCGTTACCTACAGAAATCTATTCTTATGCATGTTGTCCAAAGCTTTGTGCATATGTGTTTCTTTCCTCTGTGACAAGAGAGAGCCCTCTCTAACTGTATCAGCTAGAATATCATCTAAAGTTGGTTGAAATGGTTACCCCTGTGACTTCCTACAGCAACTAATGGAAAATTACAGGCTGCTAACATCTTGGTGCCATTGCCGGGGACCTAATTACTATTATCTCCTTCAGAAAAACGACACAGCTTCAACTCTACGACCCGATTGAGCAGTCGGTCCTAGACACATAATTGGTTACAGATTCTCTAGTGACTCCATGAAATCTGTGAAAGTGGCTCCAAAGGGAAATAATGGAAACCAGAATTACTCATATGAGAAGGAATCTTGACACAGAGTCCTTCCAAGAAGTTTTCAAGCGGCCACAACAAACGACGAATGATCTCAATGCAGAGGAGATATACAACCAAAAGAAATTCCGCGCTACTCAATATATTTGAAGGGTAAGGAGTCTGCACGAATGCAACACTCAATTGGAGTACTGGCAAGGGTTAGTGAAGCTGGTCATGCCTAAGAAACTGAAACCATTAGGGAAAATATGGGGCATCACCATCAGGATGAGAGAGCATGCATCTTACACTCTAAGTTGTCACTTTGGGTCCAGAGTGGATGCTGTACCGAAATGCATATTCAGGTAAAACATCACGGCAGGCCTGGCACCTCAGAAAACTGTTAGGATTTGAATGATGATCCGCAATTTGATTCCTATTTTTTGTAACAGAATTGGGATATGTTTCGGGCTTGATCCCGGAAGCTAAAGCATTATAAATAACACCTCAATGGACGAGGCAAGGGTTGGAATTTTCATCCAGGAATTATTCTACTCTCATTATGTCTCTGTAACTCTCTTGGAAGTATTAATGAGAAATATGATCCCGTGTTTTTGAGATTCATCACGGTGGTTGCATTTAGTCTGTGTTTCCCATTTATAATGTTCATTTATGTGTTATTTATGCTAATGCCCTCTAGGTTACTATACAAGGATTTTGATCTCAGCTCAGTGCTCCTATATCAGACGTTGCATTTGTTATTGTGTTGTGGTAAATACTTTGGAATTCATCTCCTATGCTCCACTGCAGATACTAGCCTTTGCTGTTCATTCTACTAAAGGTGGTGCAAGAGATTCACCCTCAGATAGGTTCCTCTTGTTTCACTGGGCTTCTTCCCTTTTTTCACTCTCCACTCTTTCAAGATATTTGACTGTTTGCACTTCTTTCTTTTCCTCAGAACACAATGGAAATTTCCTTCCTCATTTCTGCTATAATATCCTTGATTTCTTCAGGATTTGACTCCATTTCCCAATGATTCTCTTGTATGTCTGTTCTTCCATTTTTTAATCTATGGGCGCCTCGTTACCTACAGAAATATAGCCTTATGCGTGTTGTGCAAAGCTTTATGCATATGTGTTTCTTTCCTCTGTGAAAAGAGAGAGCCCTTTCTAACTGTATCAGATAGAATACCGTATAAAGTTGGTTGAAATGGTTACCCCTGTGACTTCCTGCAGCAGCCACTAGAAAATTACAGGGTGCTAACACCAAGCATATTTTAATTTTCGTAGGCAATGATAACAATATATTGGTAGAGATAAAAATTCCCTAGGAACAATTAGTTGTCACCGTGATTTAACAGTAGATCTTAAACACCATTATTACATAAAACATAGATTAACCAATTGTCTTACAACCATCAACCACCATTTTCAAAGAATTGTATGGGTATTTCTTTATTTTTATTTCTTAGAAGGTAAATATAAAGGGGTGAGCTATACACCAAGACTATGCATTGTTACTCACTCATAAATACAAAAAATGCATATGGAAATGTGTCATAGGATTTTTTTCTATTCATGGATAGGTTCCTTAACTCCTTTGTCCATCATTCTTCAAGCAAGTTAACCTCTTCAAGATGTCATTGCTGCTACTATCCTCTACTTTCTTTTCCTCCTCTCTTGGTCCCCCAAAAATGAATGTCCTCCTCAACTTTAGCATTCATTTTTTATTGGCTGGAATTGGAAGGAAAACCATCATAATGGTCCATTTCAAATTCCAAGGATAAATTGTACATTTCTAAATTTGCAAAGAAAACAATAAATGTTTACAATGTTTTATAAGACATGTTATTTTTTATTTATTTACTTATTTTTTATTTAAGATCCAATTCGAATATTTCATAGATAGGAATCCAAATAATTCCACCCAATCACTATACATATGAAACATAGCGGTTGTCCATTTAGGGAGATAAAATCCTCTTGCACTATCAGACACAATTAAAACTAAATTGTGGGAGGGCCTCTCATTTTAGGAGGGTAAGTGGAAAGACTAGAATCAAATGGCTAGGTGGTGCAACATGCCCACTAACTACTGAAGACCATATATATTGTTTCCTTTGGGTTGAATTTTAAAAAAATTATTCTGAAGTGTCCATGAATGAGGTAGCCTAGAATCCTTTGTTTTTAGGTACCATTACCCAGATGTGGTCCCCTTTGGTGGGGGTACCCCTAGTACATATAGAGTCAGTTGTGGCCCCAAATCTATAATTTTTATTTCAATATTCACTCTCTAGGTATGGATATGATTGATTCCCCTATTGTGGTCTAGTCATTGGAAGACCTGAATCGACTTCCTACTTCTTTCTGTCTAATCAGAATTGATATCCCCATAGATGAAAAAAATGAGGAAGATTTATTTGGTTCTTTTTATTTTTGATTGTGTACATCTATCAGGGTAGTGGGTCCTTTTATTTTATAGTATTTCACTTTTTTATTTTTTCATCTATTTTCTGCTTGATTGGATCACTTTCTAAACAAACATTTCACATGTTGTTCAATTTGGTTCTCTTTACATAGTTAGTTTGATCCAATTTAAGCATTAACTCCTGCATAATTTTGTTGTTGAATCATTTAGCTTAGACTAGATCATTATAGATCCCCTAAGGTACTCTAATTGTATTTGGATTCAACCCCCTAGTATGGTTTCTTAGGCCACATGGTCATTTTCCCAAGACGAACCTAAATTAGAGGCATTGAATAGTATCCAAAGAACTCCTCTAAGTCATCTGATTTTGACTCCTCACAATTATGGTTGGATGCACCTTCAGACACTACCAGTATCATGGTTGAGACCATTCCCACCTCCAACGACATCCATTCCATTGGTATCGCCACCCTTGGTGGCAAAAGAATCCATACATCCAAAAGAGGAACCACTTGCAGTGGTTCAAATAGTGGAGATGCGACCAACACAATGGTTGGTCCCTCCACCTCATACCTTATTTCGAGCATCCATTTTGTGGATAGTCTCAACATACCTGACTTGGTGATGCTAAATAATGATCCAAAATTTCATTATCTAAACTGGCCTCCCATGCCTACCAAAATCCCTTTGTACATAACCTCAAACTCCCTTTCTCCATAACCTCCTTGTAGACCTAACTAGAAAAATGGTCCTAATCGATATCAAGGTTGTCAACGCCTAGTTACACTACAACCTCCTCATTGGGCATAATTGCATGTACATTATGAAAGAAGTCACCTTGTTAGTTTTCAATCCTATGACACTACAAGGGAAAGGAATTTTCATGGAGTTTATAGCATATGCTACTCTAAAAAGAGCCCAAATGTCCATTTATAGTGGAGGTCACTATTGGCGGCGAGCGAGTGAAAGATTTAGTGGATGTTTTTTTCTGATGCACCTATACATAATAAATGTAATAATATGTACATGGAATAAACACACCGGTGTTATAAATAGATCATGTAGCGCTATAACAGGAAACACCATCAAGAAAAATAAATTAAATTTTCAGAAAAACACATTTATATTAGCATAGTGCACCAGGATGACACGTAGTTGAAAGAAGCCAAGTATGGTAAACATATAGGTGAGAGCACAAGATTACCATATTTTATTATTTTTTATTTCCAACACAGGCATTGTTCATCTAATCCACCACACTGGGAAGTATATCCTAATCTACAATACATAAGGTTTTAAAAAATCTGAATATAAAACGATGAAATATATTATTTTTTATTTTAAATTTTTATACTCAATGCATTATATATATGTCTACCGCACCTGTTTGTTATATTTTTTGGCACATCATCCTAGGGTAAATAATTAATTCTTTTTACAAGTTGTGCATTTAAAATATCAAAACACATTGGGACACCACATAGTGGAAAACAATGAAGTAGGTTAAATGGATAGTTGAGAACAACATATTACTATATTTTTTTATTTTTTTATTTCCATCACTGGTGTGGCTCTCCCACTAATGTGCACTTGGGCGGTATAACCTAAGCCGCAACACATTAGGATTAAAAAATTCAGAATTTAAAACCACTAACTATATTATTTTTATTTTAAATTTTTATTAGTTGTGTATTGTATATAACTGACCACACCAATGTGGTCTAGTGTCGGGCACACCGGAACAAGGTTTAATTAAAATAAATTACCACATGAAAATTTCATTTTTACCATATCAATAATGATTTTGAACCCTACAACACCAATGTTGTACATTCGTTGCTCATACATGATGGCATTCATCCTCCACATGGAGACATTGCTCGCTTCTATTGGTTGCTAACGGTATTTTAAAATTTTAGTGGATTAATAATAAAAATTAACCATGTTTCTCATTGATTTAAAAAAAAACTAAAAACCCTGCATAGTGCATTGTAGCTATTTGACTCGCACCACAAATGGTGCACATAAATTTATAGGTTACACCATTCACGGTGCATTTTGTTAGGACCTGCAACACACAAATAGTGCGCTATAATTTCATAATGCACCATATCTTCGATGCGTTAATGTGTGCCAAGCGCACTGCCAAACCAAAAATTATTAAGACAAATTCATGGTGTTAAGTGATGTGGCCCATTAAATATCATGCTAATTAGGGGATGAGAGGTAATCGTGGGGGGCACTAAAGAAGGCACGCACGGGAACAATGAACAAGGTGTTGGGGGTGGCTTCCCCCCTGATGTTCGGCCATGGCCGAAGGTTTTGTGGAAGACAAGATCAGGAGAAATAATGGGGGAACGAGCGGTGGAAATCCAGGAGGAAGGAATACAGGGATGTGAAGTTTCCTCCCAAGGGTTCAGATCGTCCCTGCAGTTCAGATCCGCTCGGAACTAATTACGGAGAAAGTAGAGAAGTGGAAAGAAAAATACCTCATTGAGAAATTTTTGGGAGTATGGCTGAAGGAAAAGGATCTGATCTGCTAGATCCAGGAGACCTAGAAACCGAAGGGGCACTATGATATCCAGTTGGGGGAAAAGGGTTTTTTCACCATTATTTTCTTTGATGTAGAGGACAGGGATCAGATCCTGGAATGGGGGCCATATTTATTCTTCTTAGCTGGTCTATTTTTATGCCCCTGGAAGGAGCGATTCAGCCCTAAAACAAAATATATGATGGTCGCTTCGGTTTGGGTCAGGCTGATTGGCCTCCCTGGATAATTCTGGGATCTGGAAATCTTGAAAGACATTGGAAACTCGATTGGCGAATTTGTGAAGGTAGTGGAACAAACCATGCAACAGAGGTACATGACCTATGCAAGAATATGTGTCTATATGGATCTATAAAAAGATCTCCTGGAGGCAATGAGCCTAAACTAGGATGACGAGGAGTGGATCCAGTAGATCGATTATGAGCATCTCCCTTTTTGCTACAAAATATGCCATGAGTATGGTCATTTTGGGAGAAACTGCAAGAAGGTGGGTCAGGAGAAGTAGGCCTCAGACAAGGGAGGAGAAGAGAAGTAGGTCAGCATTGGATTCACATAGGTCAAGAGTAGAAAGAGGGGGAGGAATAGCAGGGAAAAAAATAAAAAAAGGATGTGGTCAATAGAGCTCCAACATGCTCCGACCCATGTCAGATCCTCAAGAAAGAGGGGGATGAGGGAATGGAAAAAAGAAAGGAGAAAGAGGAGACTAAGCTGATCACAATCGAATCAATCAAAATCAATTACATAGAGACAATGGAGGAGGAGAAGCTGGAAGACATGGATCTAGGCGAATTGGATCTGGAAGCGATAGAAAAGGATTGCGAAAAAGCAAGGAATGTGTATGTATCCCAGGACCAAGTTTCCATCCTCCAGTAGGAAATCATCAATTCCAAGGCATCTCGTGATCTAAAGATTAGCACAGACCCAAAAAAGGGGACGAAGCGGAATACCCTAGAGGAGGATAAAAAATGAGGCTGAAAAACAAACAAGCAGAGGATCACAGAAATTGGAGTCAAGTTAATCGAATCAGGCCAGTACCCAACGATCAAGGAGGAATTTTCTGAGGTAAGTAAGGTTACCCAATGAATATAATATATTGGAATATTAGGGGGTGTAACCACCCAAGAAAAATAAAGACCTTAGGTAGGAAGACCAGGATGGAAAAACCAGACGTTTTATTTCTATAGGAAACCAAGTGTAGTTTTGAGACAATGCTGAGAATAGGACCGAAGATCTGGAAGGGTAGCAGAATAATGGCAAATGATGGGGAAGGTATGGGGGGAGGATTAGCGGTCCTATGGGACCTAATACTGATAGATCTCTCGGAGTGGAGGGATAACCACTTCTCTTTAGAATCAGCCTTCAAATGTATATACTCCAGGGCTTCGGGGACCTTGGTTAACATTTATGTGCCTAGAACTTTCCCCCCGAAGCAGGCCTTCATCCATCACTTGATATGGCTGAGAAATCACGCCTAGGAGGGGACCTAGATTGTGGGTGGAGATTTCAACCTAATCACTTCCATTAGGGAAAAAAATGGGGGAAGGAGGGATTTGGAAAAATACCGAGAGGAGTTTAGGGAGATATTGACACTTGGTCCCCTGGCAGAGATGGATATGGGGGATGGAAGGTACATGTGGAATAATAGGAGAGGTGGGGATCACCTGGTTTCCTCCTGACTTGAAATATGTTTGGTGACAGAAAACATTGTCAGGGGGGATGGGGACATCATGACGAGTGTTCTTCCAGCTGCTGGGTCGGATCATTGTCCAATCAGTCTGGAATGGGAGAGGTCTAACACCAACCTAAGAAAACCCTTCAAATTTGAATAGTTCTAGCTGGAGCATAAGGAAATTAAGGGCCTTGTGGAATAATGGTGGTAGGAATTGGACAACATGTGGGGGACCAGAATGTACAATTTCCAACAAAGGCTCAAGGCTTTAAAGGCCAAGATTTGCATGTGGAACATGGAAGAATTTGGAAATATCTTCGAAGGCAAGAAAATATTGACATATGAAAGGAAATACAACAAGAGGGAATGGAATTAGGATGGGATCTGGAGCCGAAGGAAAATGAGAAATACCTCCTCTCTCAACTTTATGCCAGAGAAATACAAGAAGATATTTTCTGGAAACAGAAATCTCGAGTCAAATGGCTTCAGGAGGGGGAAAAAACACCAATTTCTTTCACAAGTCAGTGGTTCACAATAGACTAGGCTCAAAGATTCACAAAATCAAGAAAGTGGATGGGTCTCAGGTAGAGACTAGAAGATAGGTTGAGGAGGAACTCACAAACTATTTCAAGGGAATCATGACTGAGGACTATAGTAATAGGGATCAGGACATTTCTCGGATCACTGGTCTCATCCCCAAGAAGGTGACTAGGGAGGATAATGATACTCTAAACAGCCCCATATCCATGCAAGAAGTCAAAGAAGCTGTGCACCATATGGCCCAGGGAAAGGCACCTAGACTGGATGGCTTTACATCCAATTTCTTTCATTTCTTATAGGATATGATTAAGGAGGAAGTCTGGGAAATCGTTGAAGAATCAAGATGCAAGCGTGGATTTCTGAAGGCCTTCAATACCACTTTCCTCTCACTGATTCCAAAGGGGGCGGGTGCTGATTACCCAGATAAATTCCAGCCCATAGCTCTTTGCAATGTAATCTACAAGATCATTTCCAAGGTGATATCAAATCACCTAAAACCTCTTCTCCTGAGTCTAATTAGTCCTGAGCAGTCGGGATTTGTAGAGGGCAGAAAGATCATGGATGGTATCATTGCATTTCACAAGACTATCCATTCCTTAAAACAGACTCGGTAGCCGGGAATGCTCATTAAGCTTGACATAGCAAAGGCCTATCATTAGAGGAAATTTGGGGTCTAAAATGGGCCTTATAAGAAAACATGCCAAAATAAGTTTTTGTGAGTTGGAATTCAAGAACCAATAGAATTTCAATAAAATAAGTCAACCATAATGGTTGAATTGGCATATTTGTCATTAAAAAAACTACTTTTTTTGTTCGTATTTTTGACATATCTCATTGTGTTTTTACTCAAATTTCGATTGGGAGAGCTCGTTGGATGAAGAATTTGATTCCGCATCCAACGAGCTCTCCCAATCGAAATTTGAGTAAAAACACAGGGAGATATGTCGAAAATACGAACACAAAAAGTAGTTTTTTTCATTCTTCCTCCAAAATTAATAAGTATTATTTTATTATTTTAACTCTTATTTTATTATTTTAACTATTATTTTATTATTTTCCTTAGGAGGCCCATTTTAGACCCCAAACTTCCTCTAATGGACAAAATTAGTTGTAAGTTCCTGGAAAGGATGTTGGAGGCATATGGTCTTAATGTGGCATGGGTGGAATGGGTCATAGCTCTAGTCACCACCCCTTTTTTCTCAATTATGCTCATTGGTTCCCCGGCAAAGGTATTGTATTCTTCTCATGGGATAAGACAGGGGGATCTGCTATCTCCATTCATCTTTTTCCTTATGGCGGAAGGAGTGAGTAGGCTCATCCAGTCCCAAGTAAGTGCAGGGGGAATTAGGGGTATCTCACTCCACCAAGGAATGGAAAAGCATACTCACTAGCAATTCATGGATGACATGATGTTGATGGGGCACCCTTAACAATATTCACCAAGGCCTCAAGGCTTGTAGTCAATGCAACAAAATCTTAATTTTTTTCCCTAAACACTGCTCCCATAACTCAACGTAATATCATATGAATTATGGGCTTCTCCAAAGGGACCTTCCCCTCCAAGTATTTGGGGGTGCTTCTGGGCAAAGGAAGCATTAAAAAAACCTCTTGGAAGGATCTCATTGACCGAATTAAAGGTAGGTTATCCAATTGGGTTCTAAAACCCCTGAGCCTACCCAGCCATCTGATCCTAGTGAAATAAGTTCTTGAAGCTATGTCGGTTTACCTATTTTCAATTCTGTTAGTTCTCAAATCCATGATCAAGGAGATAAGGAGCATCCAAGGAAACTTCCTATGGGTAGGGAGAGAGGCTAAGGTGAAATTATCTTTGGTCAGCTGGGAGAAAATTTGTGCCCCGAAGGATAAAGGTGGGCTAGGCCTGCGTGATCCTGAAATCATGGAGGAAGTTCAAGGAGCTAAAAATTTGGTGGAGATTGTTAACCCAGAAAATCCCTTACTAAGTTCTCCATGACCTACACCACCCAAGGACACCACTTCACGACCCTCCATTAGATCCCCACACCCTCAAAAATGCTTAAGGATGAAGAAAAGGGCTTAAAACCCCCAAAATGAGCCCAAAATACTCCTCTAGGAGCTAAATCCCCCAAAAAGGGGATAAAACCCTAAAAGGAGCTAAAATTAGGGCAGAAGGGGCTAAAGCCCGGACCAAGGGATTACAACCCTAAAACCCCAAAAAAGCTATAAAAGGAGGGTGGAGGGTCACTCTCAAAACACTTCTCCCTTGCATACTATTATGCTACCCATGGATGCCTTGAGACCCTTTGTCTCTCAAGCCACCCACACCCCCTCTGCTCCATCTACATTGAGCCATATCTCCCCCATCCAAGAGAGAGGTGCTTCTTCAAGCCAGGGCATGGTGGCCCAATTCCACCCAAAGAGAAGGTATAACTTGTTGTTTTCTACATTTGCTTAATAGTTTCTTTGTTTTCTAATCCATGGTTTCATTTGCAGGTTTATTTCCTAACTTGTTTTGTAGGTATTTCGGTTTACTGTAGCTTAATGATTGTTTGCAGGTTATTGGAAGCAGAACCCTAACCTTTGTTTGCAGAGGGGTTCTCCATATTTTTCTTTCATCTTTGTTTTCATTACTGTTCTTTACATTCCGTTTTTCCTTTTAGTATTTCCGAAAGCAAGAACCTACCCTTCTATCCTATAGACAAAAGGGAGCCATTCCTATCCCTGTAGCAAGGAGAAATCCTTGCTACAGAACTGGCGACCATACCAAGTAGATCCCATAGGATGCCTGGTCCATATTTTTAAAATTTCAAGTTTTTTAATTTTTTCCCTAGTTTTAAAATTTCATGTCAAATTCAGTTTAGATCTAGTTTATTTCTAGTTATTAGTGTTTCCAAATTCTTTGCTAGGAAAATCCGAGTCAGTTTGGCCACAGTATAGGTTACTGTCAGTCGGATCTGACTCAGGATCAGAAAAACCCCAAATCCGCGGCAGGTCACACTTATCGGGCCTAAACAGGGAATGAAAGCACACTTAATGGCCTGACAGGCATGCATGGGGTGCACTTAATCTCCCAAAAGGTGTGACTTCACTCAAAACACGAACCGCAACTGTCTATGAAGTTTGTGCGACCCCCTCGCCCGTTTCTAAATTTTTTTTGCGACCCCCTCACCAAATTTGATCAGAAATGTGCGGTCTATCAATCAGAGGTTCAATTTTAGTTTAATAGGGGTTAAATTCTAGTTTAATAGGGACTGTCAGTGTGGCTCAGCCGCCTCTTTCTAGCATACTAGTTTAATTTCAGTTGTTGTTTTAATTTCCTGTAATTGCATCAACAAGCAAAGTGTAAATTCAAAGTAAATTTGAATGGATTAATTAAATGAATGTAGCTTAACTAAAATCAAACTAAAACTAACTATATTGCTTACCCTTCCTCATCTACCTACTCATCACCCTCCAGGGTATTCTGGGATATGACAAAGGGAAATCTCATATAGACCTAGGCCCTTCATTGATTATTGTTCTAAACCATTAAAACCGGATGACGTGGAAGGTAGAGGGGGTAGAGAAGGAGGGCTTATCATGGCGCTAAACGTCCTCCCTGTTGACCAAACTTGCATCTAGGAGGTGACTTGTGGATATACGGATGGGCTTAGTCCCATTGTGTTGATATCCCAACACCTTCTCTTGGTTGAAGAGGAATATCAGTGTGAGGTAGTCATCTAGTTAGTCCATAAACATTCAGGGTTAAAAACTGTATTTGTTTACAAATTTCTGATTACTCAATTCTTGCATACATAATGACATGAACTATACCACAATATGATGAATTCATAAACCATTTGCAGCTACCAAATACTAGAAATATAGAAAAACAAATACACCATACCAAGTAATCAACCCAACTCAGTTCATGACGCTAAGAGAGCCTTAAAATTTATCAATTTACACTAAGTGCAAACAATCTGCAGTCTTTGAGGACATAAGTCCCTGACTGCTTCAACTGTGGGAATTACTTAGGATTTTCCTAGAAACTTATTGTGAGGATTACCATAGGAACCCCAAAGTAGCTAGCCACTGAGAGGAATTTCCAAGCGAAACAGGAAACAACCCCTTTCGATTGAGTAGAAATGCCTGTGATGAAAAAACCAAGCGCTATCTTCTGGAAGTCTTGGTGTCTGAGTGACCACCTACAACCAATAGGAAGCCACTGAAACCGGGGTCCAAACATCATTCCCATCAGTTTGATAAACATCTAACACAATTGATCCCCCACGCTCTTCCTTACACCTAAGAGGCGAACCACCACCATTCGAAACGTTGAACTGACATCGTCGAGCCTATTCTTGATGACCTCTCACACCATCAGAAGGCCACATAGCCTCTGATTTAGATTTAGACCTATATCAGTCTGAACCAGACCTCCATACTGCACCATCAAGCCCCAAGACTGGTGCAAATATGGATCCATCTTTCGGCATAACCATAGCAAGTGGACCCATGTCCACACCACAACCTATCACCAATAACCCTGCAAGTGGCCCAAGCACAGTCATGCAAACTGTCATTAGTCAACTGCCACCACCTACAGCAACCAGCAAAGCTGGCCCACTTGTAACACATGGGGGCAGTGGCCCTTCCACACACAGTGCCCCTCCTACAACACAGGGGCCTAGTGGACCGTCCACTTACATTGCCCTTACTATCATACATGGGGGAAATGTCCCCTCCACTCATACCATCCCCCCCACAATACTTGGGGGCATTGGCCCATCTGCAATGGTGCCACCGCAAGCAACCCCAGCTGTGCAGATGCATTATGCACCTGCAAACCCCACCACCATCGTAGCTCCATTCCACATCAACTTGGGGTCAAACCTGTCTTTCATGGCTCATCTTAACTTGCTTGATTTGGCACGGTTAACAAATGACCCCATCTGTCACCAAGCTTTCTGGCCACGCATGCCAACTAAGCTGCCATCAGACATTCCCAAGTTTGAAAGAAAATTAGGGGAATGTCCCCAAAACCACATAATGACATTCCATCTATGGTGCTCGTCAAACATCATTGTAGACGATTCCATCAGACTGAGGCTATTCCAACGCACCCTCACAGGTGCTGCAGCCAAATGTTACCTTGAGCTACCACAAGCCAAGTACCTTGATTTCAACTCCCTAGCCTTATTTTTCCTACAGTATTTCCAACTCCCTTTCAAATACGACGAAGGGGTGGAGATCCTGTTATCCTGTCGCCAAATCACTGCGATTCATATAACCGACCACATCCATGAGTGGCGGCGACATCGTAACTTATGTAAAATCCAACTCGATGATAGGATCTTCATGGATTGGTTGCTCAAGACCTTTCTCCCACCCATAGAAAAGGACATCACATCTGAACGTCCTCAATCCGAAGAGGAGGCCATACTGAAAGCCCAACAGTTTGATCTTATCTATTCCCAGTCTGGATATCTTTACACCATCATTCCAGACGCCCCCCGTCCAAACACTTCCTACCGAGATGCACCAGGGGCATCTCATGCTACAGACGACATCATAGGCTTGGTATCCCAAAAGCCATAGAACCTTCCGACACCACCTATCGTTACACCACAACCAAGCAACACTGCTAGTGTTGCTTATCAAAACCAAACTCCGGACTATGCTAGAATGATGTCCTATTCTGGAGCGACAACTTCCTATGCACAACCTATGCCACCACAGTAGGCTCAAGGCATGGCTTGGCTAGCATAGTATTATGTGGGGAAAATGCCCACATTTGTGGCACTGTCACCCCCAAAAATATACTATGCACCACCGATGAAAATAGTTCAAGCCCTTGCCCCCACTCCACCCACTCTGTTGGGACAAGTGTTCTAACAAAAAAATCGTCCCAACCAGCCTACCCCTAACAATCAACAAGGGAAAGCTACAAATAATCGATCCAAGAACCAAGCCAATAACCAACCACAGGGAGGTGATCAACAACCAAACCCTCCCAACAATGCCGTAGAAAACCAACTTGCCCAAAACCCCCCACGACAAAATGCACCAAGGCGCAATGCCCCATTGTGCACAAATGAATGGTGCACACTCTGTGATGTTTATGGGAACTACACATTCGAGTGTCCCCTCATGGGTCATGGTAAGCAGGCCATTCAGAACAAGGTTCAACAGGCCGCCAATGCTGCAAATCAAGCCCAACCTAACCCAGCACCACAAGAACCTCCTCCTATGGTGCTTCAAAACCCACTACCACTCCAAGGAGTGGTGGCAACCACACCCCCTCCCCAACCCAATCCCAACACTCTGAGGGGACCTCCCATGGCCGAAACAGGTGTTCACCACCTGCTAGCCATGAAGAATTAAGAGGTCAACTTGCAAACCAGACAGAATCAGTATGGTACCACCACTGAACCCGCTTACACATCAGCAACATCAACATCCAAAACAGTCAACCTACCTCTTCAGTTACCCCCATTCCTGCACCCCCCCATACACAGAATTGCCAATAACGCCATGGCTAGAGCTGTAGTCAGCTATATCATTGTGGATGATCTAGCCCAAATTCCAAACACCATGTCTTCTCTTGAGGTACTTAAAACATGCCCAACATAGCGGAAATCCTTACTAGCCACCCTTGGGGTAGTAGACCCCTTCAACTCCAAGTTGATCACATTCGACATGGGGAATGGAGAGCCGCACATGTCATCGACCATCACCTTTCAAATCTCGATGTCCATCTGAAATTTGGTTGTGCATCAGTGCATAGTGGATGAGGGGGCATCCATGTGCATTATGTCTACCTTGGTTTGGCAGAAACTTGGATCACCAATTCTGCAACCGTCCTCCACAACTCTGTGGGATTATGATGGACATCCCACTAAAGCCCAAGGAATCCTCCCCCATGTCCCCATCACATTAGCTGGGAAGACAGTGTTGATCGACATAGAGGTCATCAATGCTCAACTGGATTATAACCTTCTCCTCGGAAGGAGTTATATGTATGCCATGTGAGTAGTCGCATCAACTGTGTTCTATCTCATGATGTTCCCCCATGAAGGGAAGATTGTGACGATTGATCAACTCACTTATCATGATCCGCAAGGGTTAATGGCACCTGCCAATGTTATCCTGACCATCACCACTATTGAGCCATAAGGGATGCCTACACACGCTAATGTCGTCCCTGCAATCACAACTATGGTTGACAACACACCAACCTACCCATTGTTAAATGTGGGCCCTAGGTTGTTTGCCGATCCCACCATGATGGCTCCTTTCCCCTTAGTGTCACTGCCACTGAGACAAAATGAGACTTTGGACTTTTGCATGGTCTCATCTAGCACCCCTGCACCCAAACAACAACCGCAACTGCAGCCCCAACCACAACCACAACATCGTCCACAGCCACAACATCACCCGCAGCTGCAACCACAACCAAATCCCCACATGCAACCACCAAGGAGTTATCTGTGCTCATCTCCAGTCCATATGATTCCCTTCCTTTTCCCCCCACCTGGGGTCATGAGCAAACTGGTAATGGCCACCTTAAGCCTACCCAAATTTACAATGGGAATTCTGGGGGGTATCTTGATCCACCAGCTCAACCACCAATACCCCAAGTTGTCTTAACCCGGGTGCAACCCATTGCGGTCGAGTCTCACCCTCCACTGGGCCCGCAAAATCCAACCGCCACACCTGCAACCACACCACCCCACCCGAAAAGGGCCAGGGATAGGAATGCTAAAGCAACTGTAGAACCGCGACAAGTCCCACCTTGCACCATCTGAGAGCAATAGGGCCATCCAAATCAGAGTTGCCCTGAAATCCGAATGATCCATGCACATTTATATTCCATGGATACAAACAAAAACATCCCCATGGTTGAACTCCCAACCGCACCAATAGTCAGGAACAAGGAATTGAGAAAAAACCATGCTTGCACCCTTTGTGGTTTGTATGCACATTACTCTCACCATTTCCAAGACCTGCCCGAATTTTGAATGGCTCTTGCTGACCTCCGTCAACATTCCCTTGAGTTTGAAATCACCTTGATCAAAGAAGTGCACCCCCCACCACCTTCTTTAGACACCATGTCCATCTACATGATGTCCAGTTCAACTGACCCGCTTATCTCCACCTATAACGACGGTCCATCAGACCTGTCTCTTTGTTGCTTCAGCAACGATGAGGAGATATTGGAAGCTTTGACTGCCCTAAAATACCCATGGGATGACATGCACCATCGCTCATTCTTCCTCCCTAAAGAACTTGTGTTGCAGTCTAACCAGTTTTTTGATGAGACCAAAGATTTCATCCATGGGAAGCTCAACTAGTTCAAGAACCCCATCCCAGCACCAGATTCCTTCAAAGAAGGGAATATGGTGAACATCTCACCAACCATTAAAATCAACATCTCAACCAATTCTAATATTGTTGAAGAAATCATGCTGGGGGCATCCTGCTCCTCGGAATAGGTCAATGCCGACAAAAATCTCTTCCAAGAATTCCACGACATCTTCGCCTGGTCGTACACTAAAATGCCCGAATTAGATCCATCCATCATGGAACTCCACATCGACACATGGCCCGATGTGGCACCCATAAGCCAAAAGAAACGACCCATTCACCCTTCCAAAGTGGCCGCGGATAAAGCCGAGATAGAGAAGTTGTGCACCGCCGGCTTCATCTACCCCATTGTGTACACCACTTGGGTTTCTAATCCTATTCCCATGAATAAAAAATAGGGTACCATTCACGTTTCCACAACAGGAGAATACCAATGAAAAAGAGCCCCCACTGGAGTCTTCTTCGTGCTTTCCAACTCTCTAAAATTTAAAGCACCATCGAGCATTTACCTTCTCGGGCTTGCCAAAAATCCACGAGATCGTACCATAACAGTGTCCCTAGACACCACCCCACAAAAAATAGTTTGGCAGCATTCCTCCATTGGCTCACATTTGTTCAGAGTACTCTGCAATGTGTCTTCCTTGGATCCCATCAATATCAAAAGCGTCTACCTCCTCTAAGTATTTCCCATTTGCAGTGACATTCCCGATATTACAGCTATGATCCCATTCCCATAAGTTAGTTTCATTTGCTGCCTCGTCCTCCCTGCCGTCATACTCTGAACAAAGGTAGTTTTAGTCTCCCACACTCCCTCTACCCCTGTTCAACTCTTTAACTCCCCCTCCCCCCTGTTCAGTGAGTCAGTCCACAGATTGTCTCACATCTTTTGGTTATCTCCCTCGTGCTCCTAGTCAAGGAAACATCATTGCCTTGACTAGGGGTAGGTCTCCTTCTGTCGATAAAAACAAATATATTACAGATAATAGACCCAGAGGTCCCTGTATCCTTGTTTCATTAACCTCATTGATGAGTTCCTTGGACCACTTGAGAGGAGTCCTCAGTGCCTCTCAGGATGGTTGTTTCTCATGTGCTCGACTCCAACTCCATCATCGCACTATTGATATTCATACAGGGTTTGGTCTGCATAGTACTTGGTCGAAGATCCCGGATGTCACCTGACTCTAGCACATCGATGAGTCTATTCGAGGGACCTAAAGAGGTTATGTCCCTTGTGATTTCTAGGTGACATTGGAGACAGTATTCAGAAGCCCCAGCAATGCTTCGATATACCTTTATGATTGATGCAACATACTTGTATCGTAGAGAATTTGACTCTTAATCAATGAGTCCACACAGCTATGTAATGTTCCAAATATAGCAGACCATCAACCATGAAGATATAGCATTCCATCAGAATTCCAAGGGTCCAATGTACCAGATCAGTATTGTATTCATCCTCACATTGAGGCAACCATTATTGTATCATTAGTTGTATATGATCGACTCTTGTATTTTAGAGCATAGATCAAATTATTCTTTTGACATTGTCACGAGCATGGGGATGCTCGCTTCGTCCATATACATGTCACACATTGATGGAAACCATATTAATACAAAAACCAAAAGCCACCATGCCCCAGCCCTGGAGGCACCACCTCACCGCAACAAATCCTATATTTTCGTCAGCCATACGATGAGCTCCTACCATCACACATCAGGGGGCAATCTGTTAACCCCAAAAATCCCTCACTAAGCCCAAAAAAGGGGCTAAATCCTGGACCAAGGGCTTAAAAGCCTAAAACCCCAAAAAATCTATAAAAGGAGGGTGGGGGGTCACTCTCAAAACACTTCTCCCTTGCATAGTGTTATGCTTCCCATGGATGCCTTGAGACCCTTTGTCTCTCAAGCCACCCACATTCCCTCTCCTCCATCTCCATTGAGCCATAGCTCCCCCATCCAAGAGGGAGGTGCTTCTTTAAGCCAGGGCATGGTGGCCCAATTCCACCCAAAGAGAAGGTATAACGTGTTGTTCTCTGTATTTTCTTAATAGTTTCTTTGTTTTCTAATCCATGGTTTCATTTGCAGGTTTATTTCCTAACTTGTTTTGTAGGTATTTCGGTTTACTGTAGCTTAATGATTGTTTGCAGGTTATTGGAAGTGGAACCCTAACCTTTGTTTGCAGAGGGGTTCTCCATATTTATCTTCCATCTTTTTCTTCATTATTGTTCTTTACATTCCATTTTTCCTTGCAGTCTTTCTGCAATCAGGAACCTACCCTTCTGTCCTATAGACAAAAGGGAGCCATTCCTGACCCTGTAGCAAGGAGAAATCCCTGCTACAGAGATGGTGCAAATACACTTAGGAGCCATGGGCCAATATTTGGTGTGCAAAATATGCGAAGGACCGTCTAAGGTCCCAACTGATAAGGTTCAATGAGGATCCTCCAGGATCTCATATATGGACAAAGGTGCTTCTAGGATGAAAATTAATCTAGGAGCACAATTTCTGGGAAATCAAGGCGAGGAAGGAAGCCAATTTCTAGGACGATTCACGGAATCATCTCCCCAAGCTTGGGGATGAGCCAAGATGGTAGCATATTCATGCCAAGGGAATAATGGAAGGCATGTCAAAGGTATTTCAATACTGAGAAGAGGGAAATCATGAAGAACGGAGACGATGCGGTATCCATATGGAAGGGGACGAAAGGATATTTGAGCTGGACCTCCAAGACCTCAAAATGGAACTTCAGGAACAATACATTATGCACAACGAAGAGGAGGATATTATACATTGGGGATATCTGCAAAAATGCACGATTAGCATAAAGGAAGCTTACAGCATATGAATAAGAAGATAGGAGGAGGAAGATCCAATATGGACCAAGATTTGGAAAACCAACCCATGGTCAAAAGTGGCAACTTTCTGTTGGCTAATTGCCCATCGAAGAATTCTAACTAGAGAAAATTTGAAGCGCATAGGTCTCCTTGGTCCATATCAATGTATTATGTGAAAAATCCAAGAAGAGAGCACAAATCATCTACTGGACTCATGCTCTTTTGCGTCGGATCTCTGGGATAGTGGGGCTCAGGATTTTAGAAGAAGTAATAGATGTATAGGGGACGTGAGCCAAACTCTAAAGGATTGGCTCCCAAAAGATTTCAACAACACAATTCTGAACTTTCTGTGGTAGGAATTTCTCAGCCAAGTATTTTGGGTTGTTTGGAAGGATCGGAATGGATGAATATTTAGGGATAAGCACCACTCGCCGGAAGAAACATGGAAAATTCTTTGTTTGAATCTTGTTGAGACAGTCTGCAGTATGGAATGGAATGAGGAGGACAAATATTTCAACGATCAAGAGTGGATAATTGTTGAGGGCTAGGGATTATCAAGAGGAATGCTGAGTGGGATGCATCAGAGAGCTAAGGCCTATAGAGTGTCCAGCTTGTTGTCCTAGACCCCTCTCCCACGCCTGATTTTCAAGATGAACTTTGATGGGGTAGCTAAAGGTAATCATGGGGCAAAGGGTTTTGGAGGTGTGTGTAGAAATGCAGAGGGGGAAGTTCTTCAGGTTTTCCATGGTTTGATAGGGTTCAACATGAACAATGCCACAGATCTTGAAGGCTTAGTTTAAGGGCTAAGTATTATGCTCAGGGAAGGTTGGATCCCTTCTATGGTGGAGGGAGACTCAAACATCATCATCCAGATGGAGAAATGGCTGACCAATGGATGAATAATGGAGAAGGTGTCATTGAGCTGGCACCAAGCGAGCAGGCTTGAGACCTTCTATCACTTGGTTCTAATGCACTGGCTGTGTCCTTTCACCAGGTCCACAGGAGAGCTAACTAAGTGGCTGACTTGCTAGAAAAAGTTGGTGTCAGGGAAATCAGAGTAAAAACGATGGGACAACTAAGGATTTTGGGGTAGCTCAATGGGTTCCACGATGCCAACGACTGGCTTAGCAGGAAATTAGCCTGAACAAATGGATGGAGGATGAAGCAGGGAATAATCATGAGGATGATAGGGATAGGAGGATGCCACCTTTGATCCTCACTCCTGTCCATGCATAATCATGAAAGGATGACACATGTTAATATGAGTAAATCCTCCGACCATGAATTTTTGGTATGAATCTCAACTTGAAAAGGAGGACAGGACGGATTCACTGCGAGAGTGAGATCGAGAGATGACAATGTTAGAATAATCAAACCCATAGTATTACCCACTTAGACATTAATTCATTTATTTTTGTCTTATTTGGCTAGTTCATGAGTCCCACCATGTGCAAGTTGCTAATTGCCTATCCATAGAGGTCAAACTTGCCATATTTGACTCGTGTAGCACTTAGGAAAGCCTTAGGAATAAAATCTGCTTTATTCCTGGCCTCCTAGGTGCCCTTCTACTTTTTCTACTTTATTGCCTGCTTTTTCAGTGTTTTAAGGCACATATGAAAGCAAGACTAGGTGAGGTGAACTTGTTTTTTGCCCCTTTCATCCTCCACTCTTTCCTCCATACAAAAGCATGTATGAGCTTCCATTCCACCACTCATTAGCTTTCCCATGCGCCCTTGCCAATTCGTGAGCCTCATGACAGATTTGGGATCAGCTTTTTACACC
>LPNX010762474.1:481573-509785 GCA_001517045.1 Pseudotsuga menziesii
TTGCTGAGAGCGAAAGGCCTCTACAGGGTGACTATGGCTACAGAAGTAGAGCCCAATGCTGCTGCAGAGAAGATCAAATGGCACAATCGGAGAGATGAGGCCTATGGCCTCCTATGTCTCAGTATTTCCTGAGACCTCCTTTTCCATCTCGATGGATTAACTTCACCGGATCAAGTATGGGAGAATATTTATGATATTTTTGGACAGACAGATGAGATGAGGGGACATCAGATCGAAAATGAGCTGATTTCTCTGAGTCCCAGTAGCTTTGAATCCCTACAGCTATATTTCTCCAAGTTCAAAGCACTAGTTTTGCAGCTGAAGCAGTGTGGTATCGAAAAGAAAGATGATCAGCTCGTATTGGCCATCCTCTTGAAGCTAGGACCTGACTACTCAGTCTTTGTTTTGACCTTCTATGCCACAAAACTCACAGCTCGAACCTGGAAGATGCCTAGCCTTGCAGATTTCATGGAATCTCTCACACAAGAACAGGACAAGCTGGTGATGATGGGCACCATCAAACCATCCAAAGATCAAGCTTTGATTGCTGGAGATATGAGGGTGGATTCAAAAAGCAAAAAGAAAGCTAAAAATCCACCTGAGCAAAGAAGAGACAAGAAGCAGGCTCCAGAGGATCAACAAGGTCCCAAGAAAAATACCCAGAAGAAGAAAAACAAAGGTGAAATGAACAAGTGCTTATACTGTTCGAAGGGCAATCACACTGAAAGCTCTTGTATGAAAAAGCAAATTGAAGTGCTGATCAATCTCCTGGAGAAGAATGGCATCTCCCTTCCAGAAAGCTCAAAGAAGAGAGAAGGAGGATCAAGTTCCAATGACAGAGAGAGAGTTCATGCTCTAGTTGCTGGCACATCAAGCTCACCCAGTTTTATCATAGATTCTGGAGCTTCAAGACACATGGTTTCGACTAAGGAGGCCTTCTCCTCACTGGATATGTCGAAAGGACCATCTATTGTACTAGGAGATGACTCTCTCACTGAAAGTAAAGGCAAAGGAAGGATAGATCTTGATCATGGTAACTTCAACAATGTGCTATATGTCCCTGGTCTCACCTCCAACCTTCTGTCAATGTACCAGATGACCCACACTGGGTCTCCTAAGAAAGACATATTCTCCCCCAATGAAGTTGAGATCACAGAAATCTCAAGTGGTAGAGTCGTTGCAAAAGGAGTAGCGAATCATGCTCAAAAGGTATACATGTTTTCACACTTCCTACCTTACTCAAACCCCTCTACTCTTCTTATCCATGCTAATGAAGCTAGCAAGCTATGGCATGAAATATTTGGCCATCTAAATTACAAGTATCTGTCTGATCTTAGTGAGAAAGAAATGTTCATAGGGCTGCCCAAGATAAAATTTTCCAAAGGAGTCTGCCAAGGCTGTATCCTAGGAAAACACCCAGAGCATAAGTTTGAGAAAGCTAGTCATGAGAGAACCTCTGCACCCCTTGAGCTGATTCATAGTGATGTTTCTGGACCATTCCCTCATATTTCCATGAGTTAGGCCAAATATGCATTGACCTTTATTGATGATTTTTCCAGGTATTGTTGGGTTCACTTCATGAAACACAAGTCTGAAGTTTTTGGCCTATTCAAAGTCTTTAAGGCTTTGGTTGAAAACCAGTGTGGAAGGAAACTCAAGGTCCTCAGATCTGACAATGGTGGTGAGTATGTCAAGTCTGAGTTTATTAACTATTGTGCAGATGCAGGTATTCAGATGCAACATTCTATCCCCTACACACCACAGCAAAATGGTGTTGCTGAGAGGAAGAACAGATCACTGAAGGAGATGGAAACATGCATGATGGAGGCCAAAACTTTGCCACCAAAGTACTGGGCCGAAGCTATCAACTGTGCAGCCTATATCTAGAATAGGGTGCCTCACAAACAGCTTGATGTTATGACTCCCTTCGAAGCATGGAGGGGGCACAAGCCAGATGTGACCCATTTCAGGATTTTTGGCTCAAAGGCATGGGCTAGAATCCCGACAGAGAAGAGGAAGGATTTGCAGCCCCAAAGCCAAGATTGTATTTTTTTTGGATAATCTGAAGATTCAAAAGGGTACAAGTTGATAAACTTGAGCACAAACAAAGCCTTCATTGAAAGGTGTGTTCAGTTTGAAGAAGAACCCCTTGCAGAAGTGGAAATTGGTGAAGCCTCTTCACCACCTGAACCTCAAGAAGTAAGTAAAGAGTTTGTTGAACATGATGATTCTAATTTGTCTGATGGAGATGAGTTTATTGCAGACCCAAACAGCCCCACAAGGCCTAAATGGGCAGCCAAGACACTACATGCAGCAGGTGAGCTAGCTGGGGATCCCAATGACCCAAGGAGGACTAGATCTCAATTTGAGAGTGGTCTATGCATGAAGGATCCTATGTTTGCTGAAAAATGCTATTTGATGGTGGAGTATGATCCTCAAACATATGAAGAAGCATCAGGAGATCCAAGATGGCAAGCTTCCATAAAGGAGGAGTTCAGTTCACTCTAGAAGAGCAACACATGGGAGCTAGTGGATCTTCCTCCAGGGAGAAAACTAGTACAGTGTAAGTGGGTCTATAAGACAAAATTTGATTCTGATGGTTCACCACTGAAGTACAATGCTATATTGGTAGCTAAAGGCTACTCACAGGTTCATGGCATCGATTACAATGAGACCTTTTCCCCGATGGCAAAAATGGACTCCATCAGGCTAGCTCTAGCCATTGCAGCCTCAAGGCAATGGGAGGTACATCACATGGATGTAAAATGTGCCTTTATGAATGGATATCTCATTGAGGAGATATATATGTAGCAGCCTCAAGGTTTTTCTACTAACCCTTCTCTTGTGTGCAGGTTGAGAAAGTCATTGTATGGGCTAAAGCAAGCCCCCAGGGCTTGGTATGCCAAGATAGATAGCTTCTTGTTATCTCTGAATTTTGTTCGGTGCAAATCAGATCCAAATGTCTATTTGAAGTCTGTTAATGGTTCATTAATGATCATTGTGTTATATGTTGATGACCTCCTTATTACAGGAAGCTCACAGGCTGAGATTGCTTCCTTAAAAGGAGCTATGAACCAAGCCTTCTCCATGACAGATTTGGGGCTCTTAAGTCAATTTCTGGGGCTTGAGATTGCTCAAACCAAAGCTGGAATAAAGGTGCACCAGTCCAAGTATGCCTTGGATTTGCTGATCAAATTCAGAATGCAAGACTGCAAAGCAAGCAAAACTCCTTTCCTTTCAGGAGTAAAGCTGGAGGAAGATGATCCTCCACCGATGGTAAACAATACACTGTATAGACAATTGATTGGATGTTTATTGTATTTGACACATGATCGACCTGATATTTGCTATGCAGTAAGTGTGGCTTATATATTCATGGATCAACCTATGAGATCCATTGGAAAGCAGCCAAAAGGATCCTTAACTTTGTTCAGGGAACAAGGACACATGGGATCTTCTATAAGGCAAAATCTGATCTTGATTTGATTTGATTTACTGACAGTGATTGGGTAGGTGATAGAACAGAAAGAAAGTCCACTTTAGGGTATGTGCTCATGCTTTTAGAAGGGCCAATCAGCTGGTCAAGCAAGAAACAGAGTGCCATTGAACTCTCATCTACAGAAGCTGAGTACAGGGGAGTTGTCAATGCAGCAACTCAGTGTTTATGGTTGCAGGGTTTACTTGGAGAGTGTGGTTTCGAACTTGAGTACTCAACTACCATCTACTGTGATAACCAAAGTACCATTCGAATCTGCAAATATCCAGTTAAAAAGTAGAGAACCAGACACATTGAGATTCACATGCACTACATCAGAGAGCTTGTGCATGATGGCACCATTCACCTACTCTTCTGTTCATCTTCAGAACAAGTAGCTGATATCTTCACCAAAGCATTTTGTGAGAATACCTTCAGCAATCTCAAATCACTGTTGGGGATTTCTGATCATGCTGTAAAGGCATGAGTGGAGACAAGATTCTACAATTTTGTTTTACAGTCCATGTTTAAGGGAGGATTTTCCCAAGATGGTTTTGTCTCTTTCCTTGTTTCATATGGACTTGCAGTATGTAAAAGGGTGACTATGCCTTGTTGCTAGGCCCTATATTTTTGATTTATTACTCATAAATTCAGGCTTAAGGGGGGGTGTTAGAATAATCAAACCCATAGTATTACCCACTTAGACATTAATTCATTTATTTTTGTCTTATTTGCCTAGTTCATGAGTCCCACCATGTGCAAGTTGCTAATTGCCTATCCATAGAGGTCAGACTTTCCATATTTGACTCATGTAGCGCTTGGGAAATCCTTAGGAATCAAATCTTCTTTATTCTTGGCCTCCTAGGCGCCCTTCTATTTTTTCTGCTTTTTCAGTGTTTTAAGGCACATAGGAAAGCAAGACTAGGTGAGGTGAACTTGTTTTTTGCCCCTTTCATCCTCCACTCTTTCCTCCATGCAAAAGCATGTATGAGCTGCCATTCCACCACTCATTAGCTTGCCCATGTGCCCTTTCCAATTCGTGAGCCTCATGACAGATTTGGGATCAGCTTTTTACACCTATGGGGGATTTGCCTATTTTGGGTAAGCCTGCTTTATGCTAGTTTTGGATGCCTCCTTATGCATTAGATCTCTTGATGTATTCTATATATTCAGAAACCTATGTTATTACAGGGTTGGATATTGTACACTTAGTTAATATAATTTTGTGTTACAGCTCCATATTCAGTCTCCATTGTTAGCAATTTTGCATGATCAATTGATAATTGTTGTGGGTAAAATTAATCTATTGCTGGCCTGAATTTCTACAGACGATAGGTATGAGGTCCTAGCTCATTCCAAGTATGGAGAAGGATGATTTTAGGAGCAGGAGGATCGAAGCTAGGTACAGAACTGTTAAGGTGATGTGAGGTGATCATCCTATTAATAACGGCCTGGACTCTAGACTCATCATGTACCTTAAGTGGAAATTTTTTTATGGATTGCAGATTACTAAGAACAGGGGGAGATGGGGGGAAATTCAGAGAGTTTCAGTTAAGCACTTGCAAGGGGTCAGAGTTGTGGCTCCTCCTCGGGGTGGTTTTGGGAGGCCCTGTGAAGGTAGTACTACCAGCTTGGCCCGAGTCAAAGGGAAGAGGGAGGCCAATAGGAGAAGGAGCAGAGAAACTTGGGCTCAGCTCCAAGTCCAAGCTGTGGCAGAGTTTTTCAAAAATCACATTCCTCTGAGTCTCACCGAGCTACGAAAAGGATGAAAAAACAATTGTGGGAGCAGGTTAAGAAGATGCCGATAGAGGAGGTCAGGATGGAAATAGAGGAGTGGGTTGTTGACCCAGGCTCCACTGTGGGTCGGGCTTCGACTCATGAACATATGGTAATGACATATTGGGTCATAATGAATATGGTCACCCAAGCGACTATCAAGGTGGAGGCTATGAAGGATGAAGCAGTGGTTGAGGATGAGGGCGATGAAGTTCTTGTCCAGGCCTGGAAGGAGCACCATGCAGAGAGCAGGAATATTCTCAAGTAGCTCCATGACCAGGGTGCCGATCAATAGCTGATGCATCGTAAGGTCGACCAAATTACCACTTGTCTAGGAATCTCTCTCTTCCATCTAGGGATGGAGCAGATTCGGGAAGGTGGTCCCAGCAGGCGGTCTAGCGGTCAAAGTTTGGAGTGGTTTGAAGGGGGGACTCAGCAGCATGGTGCCGGTCTGATGCAAAACCTGAGCATCTCCAATGTTGGTCTTTTTCCCTGATAATGCTAAGGGTCAGGTCCAAGAGCTATAATTTTGCATCCTTCTATATGTCAGTAGTTTTTGATGTTTGTCAGGATGTTCTCAAAGATAGAAGTCTAGGTGTCAGTATTGAACCTTGCCATGGTGGGGATCTCCCTCATTTTGGAAAAGCTTCATATGTAATGGTCTATAATATTTTTTAAGTGGGGCATTCTGTTGGTTCCCAGGATGGTGAAGTCTCTGTACGTTTTCACTTAACAGTAATAAAATCCTTTTTATTTACAAAAAAATAAATCATGATTTAATGTTTTTATATGCCTATTTATGACAGTACTTCATGTTATATGTGAAATAGAGATGTTAATGACGAGAGGATATGGAGAAATAGCATGCACATGTTTATCAATACAACTTCGTGCAAGAGTGGAAGGATAGGGAGAGGGAGAGGGATTTTTACCCTTTCCCTACTACTTCTACTACCTAATACATATTGAGGGTTGTCGGCCTCTTGAATTGATATTAGGAGGATACATCCCTCAAGGGGAACTCTTTGTTGTTTGTGCATTTGATCGAATGTTGGATCATCATAAGAAATAATTTCATGTTGGTCCTCATTAGTGGCTCCAACCCACTTAGGAGGAAATTTATTTCATCACTAGGATATCTAGGACAGTGGAATATTTTCCCCAGTTCTCTGATGTCCCATCTAGTGTTGTAGTAGAGATTCAACTATCATACTCTCAAAGATATATCAATGACCACGTCATTGATCTTGATGATTTTCAAGTGCATGGTGGGTACCTTAATATTTCCTCTTTTGGTCGAGAGGAATTTAGGTTCCTGTCTATTTTTCTTATGATGGTGGCCTCCACCAGTGATGGGAAATGCATTAGTTTCCATCTATTGTATTATGTTGATTCTTTATTGTAGATACTTGTAGGCATTAGAAGTTCTACCATTTTTTGTGGTATTTAAGTTTTGAATTGGGTATATTCCATGTGCATATGTATGAGAGGGACAAATTCGTTTTTTGTTCATATATTTGTTTTTCTTTATTTTTAGAGGTTTCCAGCAACCAAGCCATCATTTGAGTGCCTCCCTCCTAGGTTGATTATGAAGGTGCATTTGAACATGTGGGGACATATGACTGTTAAGATGGGGTAGCTTGAGTTCCCAACAAGGATCGCATCGAATGTGCTTGATATGATACTAAGTGATTATGACCATCCATTAAACAATGTGTCATATCCATACGTAGGTTCTGACTAGAGAGTGTTCCATGACATTTTCTTCACCAAGTATGAGCCACCATATAAGAGAGCTAATATTAGCATTATGTTTAAATTAATCTAGTTTCATTTTATTCTCTTTATATTTAATAAAAATGAAATATATTTTAAATTGACTCATATTAAATTGTTTAATGAAATTGGCTAATTATTATTGTGTACTATATATTCTGCAGACATTGGAAAATTCATTGGGGAGGGCCTTCCTCTTCCCGGTCAATATGACGAGGAGATGTAGGATCCCAAGGTGTGAATGCTGTAAAGAATTGGACTCTGACACAAGACTGGTAATAGGTATTGATAGGAGGTGGCAAGCAGGTTATCAACATTGTTGGAGCAACAGGAGGTTGATCATGTATGGGTGCATGACATTGTGCGACAACCTCACCTATGGAAGATGAGTCCTCATGATACGAGGAATTTGATGTTGTGAATCCATTCATTTAGATACTAGGATGGATGACCTTGCTCCTCCTCCACCACCTCTTCCTCCATTAGCTTTAACAACTCCTCCATCTCCTCCTCCATCATCTCCTTCATATCCTCCTCTACTCCTACTTTACTAACCACCCTATCCTATTGATAAACTCGACCATCCACCATTTCCTACTCTAGTCACCTATATTGTAGAGATGATTCTCACAAGGGATATGATTGATATTGATGGACATCTATGCTTGTCTCTGAGCTAGTTTTTTTTTTTGAAGAGGTGATTCCTTTGGATCTATTGATGGAGGTGTCAATGTATCTAGCTATGCTGGTAGAGGTGTGGATGTATAATTCTCTACTAGTGAAGGTGCATATTCCTATGGATCTACAGGTGGATGTTCCAATGCCTCTAACTTCAGTGGGAGAGATACCGATGCCTCTGGCTTTGGAGGTGGACCAGATATGTTATAGCAATTATTGAACTGGATTTTGTTGTTTATGTTGATGGTGATGTGTATGTTAGGTCAACTTATGTGAGGTTGGTTATATGTGTGTGATGGTTATGCATGTTATATAATGCATATTTTATTTATTTATCATTAAGAAGGGTCTTATTCTATTACGTATAGTACAAAAATGATATTATAATTAGACCTGGTTGGCTGAAAGGTCCAAGCCACACCAGACTATTTTCAGTGGTGTTGAGTCTATATTCTCCCTGGGTTCCCAACCCCCAACCTTTCCCAGTACAAATGACCCAGTATTCAAGCCCTATGCCATCCAAAATTAGAGCATAGACATTCCTTGGTCCCCTGTCCCTAATCCCATTGCTTCCATTTTTACACATAACATTTTCCTTACCATTTTCTTCCCATTCACGACTACATCCAAACAAAAGAAATTATATATAACTAACCCGACATAGCCGAATAACAGCATAACCCAAAACATCCCAATGACCTTCAGACTAAAACCAGACAATAAGAACAACAAAAATACAAAAGCAACCATCAACCCTTACTGAAGAGGAGGGTCCATAGAGGCAGCCGACTACGCAACATTAGCAGGTTCCCTGGGGTGGTCTAGGAAATCAGCTGCAATATGCTCTAGCAAAGGAAATCCCACCATTCTCTCTTGCTTCCCTCTCTTGATAAGGGTCAGAGCTTCCTTTATGCCGTGAGCCATCTGTGCATTGGCCTGATGTTATATAATGCATCTTGTGTATTACTAGATGGTATTATTGTATTTGTGTGTTATATGATATTTAAATATGTTATATGCATATGTCAGATGATGTTAATGTAATTCTTATGATGGTATGATGGTATTAATGTTTATGATGGTACTATGATGTTTATGTTTATGTTTGTTAAGTGGTGAAAATGATGAGGATGGTATGTTTATGTTTATGTGATGAAAATGATGATGATGGTATGTTTATGGTTATGTATATGATGGTATGATGATGTTTATGTTTATGTTTATTATGGTATGACGATGTTTATTTTTATGTTTGTTAGGTGGTGAAAATGATGTTGATGGAATGTTAGATGATGTTAAAATATTGTTTTTAGATGTAATTACTAGATGTTTATCTTATATGATGTTAGGTGATATTAGATGTGAATGTTCATGTTTTGCTTATATATGTTCATGTTTTGTTTATAAATAAACATCATGCATATTTATTTAGGAAAATTGTGAGAGGTGTTTATTAATATCTTATTCCTTACAATGCACTTACTATCATATTGTTACAATAAATGTAAACAATTTTGTGAACTAATATATTGATATTCAAATGATTAACATGTATATTAATACTTAAGTTATAAATTATGGCATATATTGAATTCTTATTGTTTGATATATTCAAAATTATAAATTAGGATATTTATTAATTTCATATGATTGATTGATCAAGCATTTAAAATAGTGAGATGAAAAATATTTTAACACTTAACAAGTGGCATTAGTAAAAATAATAAAAAAACTAACGCCTAAATTAAAGGAAAATATATACTTAAAAAATAGATTCCCTTCCAAAAAAATATGTAGAATACAATGAAAATGTCTTATTTTTATTTTAATACAATCACATTTGTATAACATTTGAACTCTACAAATTTAATGTATGTATAAGTAAAGTAGGAAATTATGTTAACTGGATATTATTCATACTCTTCTAATTTCTTCTAATGTGTATGTTTAATAGTTTTTTTATATGAATGAACAATTTGTGTTGAGCTAGCAATTACTTTTAAATTAATAGTTTTTTATATGAATGAACAATTTGTGTTTGGCTAGCAATTATTTTTCAAAAAAAATGTTTGTGTAAGGTATCATATAAACGTAACATTACTCATACCTTTTTAATTTGTTTTTTTTAATTGTTTTATAATAAATGAACATTTTTTTTTATAAATACAATGTTTAGCTAGCAATTAGTTCTAAAAAAAAAATGTTTCTAGAAAATAAATATAATATCTCTTTCTCATAATTAATACTATGGGATCTATCTCGATACAAACTTCTTCTTTTTTCTGAATATTTGTTAAAAACACAAATATAATCTCCAAGCATACTTATATAACTTCATATAATTTAACTATCAAATATTTGATAATTAATTAAGATATATTTGATTGTACTGATTACTTAGATTATTAATATTACTTGACCATTTATTTTCAATATTTTTAAGTTTAATCTCATTTTTTTATTTAACTACATTACCTTACTTATAGTGATGCCATTATTGGAACTTAATTATCTTATATTATCTACCATATATCGAGAGAGGCTAGAAGAATAGTTAGGGAGAGTATAATAGATTGTCCTCAACTTAAATATTTCTCACATATTTATTGAGAATAAATAATCAGTTTGTAAATTTGAAAAAAACGTCTTTGATAATCAATGTATATGGCTATGTACCAAACTAAAAGTTTTTTTTTTCAAATAAAGGTATCATTTAAAAGTTGAAAAAACAAGTTGAATATAATCATGAATTGAAATTATTTAAATGTCAATGCTTGCCATTTTCACAATCTAGATATTATTTCCTCTAATATGTTCATGTCCACCTTGTAAACGCCTTTCAAAGGAACTCTTATGCTTGAAATACCACACTAATGCAAAGTATAGGTGTCTACATAAGTATAATTACTTATGAAATCCACCTTGTTGTTCAAATGAGAATAGTTGAAATACAACAAATAATAATTATGATTAACATCAATGATAATTTGCAATCTAATTAGTTGATTTTGATCCAATTGTAATTATAGTATAATAAATTAAATGATAAAAATGACACTAGAATTAATTAAATTTAAAGCAAAAGAGATCATCTCTAACTATGGATAATCACATACAATCATTCCATATAGTCACAAATATCTTGATAGACAAACACATTTCACATCATAGTTATAGATACTAGGATGATGTGAAATATGATGTGAAATATCTCAGTCTATTTAAATAATAATTACAAACATTACAAAGAAATAAATATCCCACAGAAGTAGGGATCATAAAATATCATTTTTAGGATTTTCAAAGGGAAGATTTTCAATTGGCAAATACATCCAACAAATCTATAATGTCCTGATATTGATCATATTCTAATTGTAATTGAGCTTTGCAAATAAGTGACTCAATTTCCCTCTTCTTCACTTTTTCCAATTCTCATAGAAAGAGATTAATCATTATTTGTGAAGTTATGGGTGACTCAATCAATTGCTTGATCTTTGCTACGTAGATGTGATAAAGCTTCTCAATTTTCTCCTTAATCTTTGACTACTCTCGTTCAACCTTCTCCATCATTATTTTGGGTGGTAGAGAATCTTCAATTGGATCTATGAAGGGAAAGTTTAGGACACCTAATAGGTTTTTTGATGCAAACCATCTCTTCTTACATGCTTTATGTCCATCCTGAATGATGGCCTCAACTAATTCACATACATTTTCCTAGGACTCCAAAGAGATTTTGACTCTTCTCACTTTATTTTTTTTAAGACTGACATATCTTTAGGTTTATTTTTGATGTACCTTTGTCAGTCTTCCACATCATCAAAGGCCCCTTTGGTGGAATCCTTCCTCCTTTGATTATGATCATAAAGTATATTGGATTGATGTTCAAAATAGTTGTAGGTATCCTAAATTTCATTCAACCCTTAAAAAATATCAACCATCAAATTCTTAAGATCATCCTGAATCTAGGAATCTATCTCTTTGAATTGTTCCTTTATAAATTTAGAGAAGGAGGAAGCAACAAAGATAGACTGAGAATATTTCATCTGTTGTTCAAGGGATGTGATATTTTATGCATGGTTCAAATTCATCTCTCATGCTTCTTCAATTTGTTGTTCAAGAGAATATCATTTTGTTCTTGCAAGTGCCTGAGCTGGTTTTCATAATTACCTTTGAAACTATGCATTTCAGATTGATGGTGCTCATTGGTCTGAGACTACTCCTGTTTGAGTCTTTGCAGTTCTTCATATTTTGCCTCAATTTACTTGTTTAGTGAGGTAACAGAGTCATAATTCCCCCCTGCAAAGGATCCCATAGTATCTGTTGTATCCAGAGCTTCTTGCTTGACATCAATTGATGCTCTCTGCCATTTGATCTGATTTGGGACAATACCATGCATTAGAGTTCCTTCCCTGGCTCTATTGGAACCCTTATTTACCACATATTTTTTTGTTTTTCTCCAAAAATATTCCCCCAATGAGACTACTGCATATTCACTGAAATATGTTATTTCCTCGACCGTGGGAGTTGAAATTTCAAAAAATGTGACCAGAGGCAGAGGCTGGGAAATAAAAAAAGTTGGAATAGACATGTTTAATTGGGGAATAGGAACAAATAACATATGAGCATGATAGCATGAGGGTGTAGGAATGGAAACATGGATTGGGGTAACTAGCTCTGAATATGTGACATAAATAAGAGTGACAACAGGCTCTAAAGATTCTATAGATACTTGTGCTTGGGATATCTGTGAAAATGCAACTTCAATAGGAGCAATAGGTTGCTCAGTTGCCGCTGAGGATGGAATTGTGAGACGAGAAAAATGGCAGAAGGAATAGTGGTTGGAATTAAAAAACTCACAAAAGATGCGTCTATTATATGGGTGATGATTTGTGGAAAATGAATATCAGGGAATGAATCATCATCCATTAAACCCTCAAGTGGATCCACAGATTCCTGGGTTACTAAGACAATTGTTGCTAAGGTGACAAGAATAGTTATCGGGCATGAGAAATTGGTTGGAAATGATTCCTATTCAATAAAAATATCCTATATTTCAAGCATATTGACCTATGGGGGTGGATCATCACCTATTTGCTTCTTTGTTGGAGGGGTAGAAGTTTCTGCTTGTGCTTCAACCACTGAGCTCATCAACTCTAAACTTCTCTTCATTTTTGCGGACTTCATAAGAGCATCAAGAGTGGATGAAGATTTAAGTTGTGGAGGATATTCAATAACAAATTCCCCACGATTGTTTATTTTATCAGTGAGCATGGAAGATGTGCTGGCTTGTGATTTTTGAGCTTTCTTTTCCACCAATTGCTTCTGTGTATTTTCTACTAGTGCCAATTCAAGCTTTCTATAATGGATAAATTTAGTCTTGAGCTCCATCTAGTACTAGAAAATAAAATTATTCTCATCAGGAGAAGAGATTATGCTTACAACCTAAGAGAAATAGCATGCCCCTTGATAAATGGAATCAATAAGATCCATGTAATGAGAATAGGCAGTCTTCCTATGTTCTTAAGTAAAATGGTTTTCCAAGAAGGATTTTGGATCATGCATCCTTCTAAGGGCCTCTCCAAGCATCAAAGTAATAATATTTTTTTGAAGTACACATGTATGAGTGGAGTTCTGGATTACCAGACATCCAAAGTTAAGGGGAAACTTAGGCGGCCCTCTCCTTTTAGCTCCAGTTAGCTTTGGAAATACTCCATCAATGAATGTATGGAAGGATATCTCTTCCATCACCATTATGTCATGCACAATTATGAGAAGTGGGTGAACTGTGTTGCTGCCCCAAATTCTGATATATGCAAAATACTTACCAACCCACCAATATCCTATGGTAGAAATCAATGGTTTGGCTCTGGATAAAAATGTGGGAGCATCTTCCTTGAATATATTTTGATACATAGAACCCAAGAAATGATCAAAAATATCATATCTGAGAGGAATGAAATTATCCTCCCATAATGTTGAGAAATAAATGTGGACAAAAAGTCGAACCCTTTTCCAATTCCATCCCATGCTAGGGAAAGGAAATGCTGCATAGAAAAAATCCATCACATATGCAGAAAGATAGAATGTGGGATTCCTTGACACTGGAGTCTTCTGATATTTTTCAATGGCTTCCTTCAATACCAATGACAGGATCTGGGCCTAATTACATGATTCCCATCCTAATGTGATGAGAAAGGGGCACCCATCCTACTTTAAAAACTGTACAATTGAGAAGTCCATATAACCTGCATAATATGGCTGCTAACAGAGAGAAAGGTTCCCTAAACCAAGAGATATGATACAACTTATCAGGTTTAGGTAAAAGGGTAGCAGGTTTGTCCATTTAGGACTTGAGAATTTCTTCAAAATTGTACTGGGTCATAGAGGATTCAAGAAATTGACTATTAAGCAATTGTTAGGGTTGCTTAAGTGCATAAGCTATAACAAAAACTTTAGGGTGAAAGCTAGCCAATTGGGTTTGAGCTTGGTCATTGAAGGAATGGTATTGGGGTTTTGTGTGATCAATTATCCATTTTACACCATCAATATAGGGAATTAGAGTGCGCCTAGATACTATGGTGTGAATTTGAGACTTGCTAATGTTCACAAACGTCCTCTAGTCATGTTGAATCCCTGTGAAATTGTCATTGTAAAAAATAGAATAAATTCTTGACTAGTTAAGGTGATAGGTTTTAGACACTCTTCCATTTGTATAAGAGAAAATACCATTATTTGGGTATTTGTTTTTCTGCTCGTTTAAGGTTATTTTGGACTTGTTATTTCTTGATGTGACTGCTAGGAAACATGAAAATTCTAATTAAAATGAAGAGAACAAATTAATTTAACCCGAATTTAGTTTCTGAAATTGGACAAATGGAGGGTAAAAGATTCAAAGAACTTACCAATAATATGCTGGGGATAAGTAAATCCGTTGAACTAGTTAGAAATTGGAATAAAATTCTTCCGTTGTAGGTAAAATTTTGCAATTGGAAATCGTAAAATGGCAAGAAAATTTGAAATATTTAAACAACCAAATTTAACGGTGAAATGAATCTAGATCTTAGATATTAAAAAATATAAATGGTTGATATTGACGGGAAAAAGCGGGAAAGGAAATTGTGGAGGAAACTATTCGACAATTTTAATATTTGATTTCCGCAATCTGCAATCCACATTGTGGATTATGGGATTACAGGGTGAAAGTTTCTACCAAAAATAATTTATTGCGTCTGCAATCAGCAATCCGCATTGCAAGTTACAAAATCACAAAAGTGCGACTTATGATTTTATTATATTTTATGGTTTATGATTTCCGCAATCCCCATTGTGGGTTATAGAAAAAAAAAATTCAAGACCCCCAAAAAAGGACTTTCGTTATCCGCATTGCGGATTGCGGAAACAACATGTTTGAATGAAAAAGACTATTTTTTCTGCAATTCACAAACTAAAAAAAAACAAGGCTTTGAAGCAAATTTTATTAAAACCAAAAGAATGAAATGAAAAAAGAATAAACACAAAATTGATTGATACCCCACAAGAAAGATAAGAACCTTAGATATTACCTTAATGATAAGTAAATTGGGTTCCCATTTTAATTGATAAAATGGGATCTGTTGTGCCAACAAAAAATGGCGACTCGATGGGGAAAACATGGGTTGTTGTTAACTAGGTTTCGATGCAGGCTTACGTGTTTTGATAGGGTTCTATTAGCCAGGTTTTGGATGCCTGCTTATGACCTCTGTTTTCTTATTGAAGGTTTGTCCTACAAATGTTTGGTTAGTTGGATAGGTGTATTACGTCTTTTGATAGGGGCTCTGTTAACTGGGTTTTGATGTAGGTTTATTACCTCCATTTGTTGCTTGAGGGGAATTCCTGCTTGTGTTCGAGCAGTTGGAAAGGTGTTTAGCGTGTTTTGACAGGGGTTTTGTTAGCTGATTTTTGAAGCAGTTTTATTACCTCTGTTTGCTGCTTGATGGTCTTTCATTTGTGTGTTCAAGAAGTTGGATAGGTGTCTTGGGTGTTTTGACAGCGCTCATGTTAACTGGTTTTTGTCGCACCCATATTTGGTAAACCAAGTGTGGTTTATTACCTTAATTGTTTCTTTATAGTCTATCCTGCACATGACCAGAGTGATAGTCTTCAATATTAAGGATTGACAGGCGGGGGAATGGATTTTGAACAAGTGCATTATGTGTTTTGATTGGAATTTTTAGTGTTGTCCTAAACAGTCATTCCTACGCATGACTGAATTGATGACCTTATGTCATGACATATTGTTTTCATGCACGTTTGGTGGTCAATTTAGTTTTTTTGGTGCACGTTTGGATTGATAGCCCAATTTTTCCTGTTAGTGTACTTCACTGCAACATTCTTCCTTTTTTAATTTTCTCATGCTATTAATAACGGCCTAGACTCTAGACTCATCACTTGCATTAAGGGGAATTTTTTTTATAGATTTCAGATTACTAAGAACAAGGGGAGTTGGGGGGGCATTCAGATAGTTTCAGTTAAGTTCTTGCAAGGGGTCAAAGTGATGGATCCTCCTCGGGGTGGTTTTGGGAGGCCCTTTGAAGGCAGTACTGCCACCCTGGCCCGAGACAAGAGGAAGAGGGAGGCCAAGAGGGGCAGGAGTAGAGAAACTTGGGCTCAGCTCCAACTCCAAGCTGCGGCATATTTTTTCAAATATCACATTCCTCTCGAGGCTCGCCGAGCTACAGAAAGGATGGAAAAACAATTATGGCAGCAGGTTAAGAATATGCCAATAGAGGAGGTCAGGCTGGAACAAAAGGAGTGGGTTTTTGACCCGGGTTCATGGGGGATTCACTTATTAACCAATATACTATCACGTTAGTTCATATTGTGGGTTTTGAAATTATCAAAAATCAAACCAATGTATTGCAAGTATTGGGGGGATGAGGGGTTTAAGGTGGGGCTGGGTAGGGTGGTTTATAAGGATTGAGCTATAAAAAGGGGTGGGGAGGAGGTTTTAAGTATTGGGAGGGGGTTTCAACAAAAAGAGTTTGGGTCAATATCTCTTGAAATTAAGGGTATTCTTTAATATCCCATGATTGCACGTGCTATGTGAGAGGTTCACTAAGTGAAGTCCCCATGCCCAGGATCCACTGTGGGTCGGGCTTCGACTCATGAAAATATGGTAATGATATATTGGTTCATAACAAATATGGTCGCCCAAGTGTCTATCAAGGTGGAGGATATAAAGGAGGAAGCAGTGGTTAAGACTGAGGGTGACTCGTCCAGGTCTGGAAGGAGCACCATGCGGAGAGCGGGAAGATTCTCAAGCAGCTCCATGACTAGGGTGTCGATCAACAGCTGATGCATCGCAAGGTGGACCAAATTACCACTTGTCTGGGCATCACTCTCTTCCATCCAGAGATGGAGAAGATTTGGGAAGCTAGTCCTAGCAGGCGGTCCAGGGGACGAAGTTTGGAGTGGTATGAAGGCAGGACTCAGTAGCATGGTGTCGGTCTAATGCCGAACCTGAGCATATCCAATGTTGGTATTTTTCCCTGATAATGTTGAGGGTCAGGTCCAAGAGATATAATTTTGCATCCTTGTATATGTCGGTAGTTTTTGATGATGTTTGTCAGGATGTTCTCAAAGATAGGAGTCTAGGTGTCGGTATTGAACCCTTCCATGGTGGGGATCTCCCTCATTTTGGAAAATATTTGTATGTAATTGTCAGTAATGGTTTTTAAGTGGGGCATTCTGTTGGTTCCCAGGCTGGTGGAGTCTCTACACCTTTGCACTTGACATTAATAAAATCCTTTTTATTTACAAAAAAAAATTATATATGCCTATTTATGATACTAATTCATGTTATATGTTAAATAGAGATGTTAATGATGAGATGCTATGGAGAAATAGCATGCACATGTTTATCAATACAACATAGTGCAAGAGTGGAAGGATAGGGAGAGGGAGATGGATTTTTTCCCTTTCCCTACTACTTATACCACCTAATACATATTGAGGGTTGTCAGCCTTTTGAATTTATATCAGGAGGATACATCCCTCAAGGGGAACTCTTCGTTTTTTGCACATTTGATCCAACGTTGGATCATCAAAAGAAATAATTTCATGTTGGTCCTGATTAGTGGCTCCAACCCACTTAGGAGGAAATTTATTTCATCACTAGGATATTTAGGAGAGTGGAATATTTTTCCCAGTTCTTTGATGTCCCATATAGTGATGTACCAGAGAGTCAACTATCTTACTCTCAAAGATATATCAATGACCACGTCATTGAGCTTGATGATTTTCAAGTGCATGGTGGGTACCTTAATATTTCTGATTTTGGTCGAGAGGAATTTAGGCACCTCTCTATTTTTCTTATGATGTTGGTGCAATCAACCAGTGATGGGAAATGCATTAGTTTCCATCTATTGTATTATGTTGATTCTTTATTGTAGATACCTATATGCATTAGGCGTTCTACCATTTTTTTGTGGTAGTTTTGTTTTGAATTGGGTATATTCCATGCACATATGTATGAGAGGGACAAATTCCCTTTTTATTCAAATATTTGTTTGCTTATTTTTATAGGTTTCCAACCACCAAGCCATCTTTTGAGTTCCTCCCTCCTAGGTTCATTACGAAGGTGCATTTGAACATGTGGGGACATATGACTCTTAAGACGAGGTAGCTTGAGTTCCCAACAAGGATTGCATCGAATGTACTTGATATGATAGTGAGTGATTATGACCATCCATTAAACAATGTGTCATATCCATACGTAGGCTTCGACTAGAGAGCCGGCCATGACATTTTCTTCACCAAGTATGAGCCACCATATAAGAGAGCTAATATTAGCATTATGTTTAAATTAATCTAGTTTCATTTTATTCTCTTTATATTTAATACAAATGAAATATATTTTAAATTGTCTCATATTAAATTGTTTAATGAAACTGGCTAATTATTATTGTGTACTATATATTCTGCAGACATTGGAAAATTCAATGGGGAGGGGCTTCATCTTCCTGCTCAGGATGATGAGGAGATGTAGGATCCCAAGGTGCCAAAGTTGGAAAGAATTGGCCTCTGACACAAGACTGGTAATAGGTATCGATAGGAGGTGGAAAACAAGTTATCAACATTGTTGGTGCAATAGGAGGTTGATCATGTATGGGTGCATGACATTCTGTGACAACCTCACCTGGTAGAGTTATGGAGGATGATTCCTCATGATACGAGGAATTTGATGTTGTGCATCCATTCATTTAGATACTAGGAGGGATGACCATCCTCCTCCTGCACCGCCTCTTCCTCCATTAGCTTTAACAACTCCTCCATCTCCTCCTCCATCATCTCCTTCATATCCTCCTATACTCCTACTTTACTAACCACCCTATCCTATTGATAGAATCAACCATCCACCATTTCCTACTAAAGTCACCTCTATTGTAGAGATGATTCTCATAGGGGATATGATTCATATTGATGGACATCTATGCTTGTCTTTGAGCTATTTTTATTCTTTTTGGAAGAGGTATTGATTCCATTGGATCTATTGATGGAGGTGTCAATGTATCTAGCTATGTTGGTAGAGGTGTGTATTTCTAAGTCTCTACTAGTGAAGGTGCATATTCCTATGGATCTATAGGTATATGTTCCAATTCCTCTAACTCCAGTGGGAGAGATACTGATGCCTCTAGTTTTGGAGGTGGACCAGATATGCTATAGCAATTATTGAACTGGATTTTTTTTATTTATGTTGATGGTGATGTGTATGTTAGGTCAACCTATGAGAGGTTGGCTATATGTGTGTGACAGTTATGCATGTTATATAATGCATCTTTTATTTATTTATCATTAAGTAGGGTCTCATTCTATTATGTATAATACAAAAATGATATTACAATCAAACCTGGTTGGCTGAAAGGTCCAAGCCAGACCAGGCTATTTTCAGTGGTGTTGAGTCTATATTTTCCCTGGGTTCCCAACCCCCAACCTTTCCTAGTACAAATGACCCAGTATTCAATCCCTATGCCATCCAAAATTAGAGCACAGACATTCCCTAGTCCATTGTCCCTAATCCCATTGCTTCCCTTTTTACACATAACATTCTCCTTACCATTGTCTTCCCATTCCTGATTACATCTAGACAAAATAAATTATATATAACCAACCCAGCATAGATGAATAACAACATAACCCATGTTATATTTTTAACATTAAGCTATCATATCATTAGGATCTTTAACTGAGATAACAACAAGCAAATCAATCAAACACAAGAGACCATGAACACAGTGTTTTTCCTCGGGGAAACCATAAATGGAGAAAACCCTGGAACTTCCTCTGAGATAGAATCAGCACCAAAAGTGAAACCCAAAACAATAAGATGATCTCTCGATAGAAGTAACCTCTTTCTTCCTTTCCCCAATGTCTTTATTTTCCTCAGATATGCGCTACAACTGAGTGTGAGTGAGTGTGTGATAAAAAGAGAGGCTAGCTCTCTATTTATAATAATTCCTGACTTGACTAAAACCAACTAGGGCTGACTTCACTAGGTGAGTCTAATAACCCTAGTGCCCCGAAACTGCGGGGACTTTAACCCTTAGACAATAGGAGGGTTACCCACCTTGAATTGACATGACTTGTTTACATTATAGAAACTCCCGATAGGAACCTAGGGGCATGAATTGACTCAAGTACATCCCGGAATAAACATCGGGTTACAATACATAATAAATACAAGTGAATACATTCCAAAGTTACAATTACATCAACACTCCCTCTTAACTAGGAATGTGTTCTCTCGACACAATTTATCAGCACAAGTCTTCTTCTCTGTATCATCTCGATCATCACGGAGGCTTCATCATCTTCACCTTCAAGTCATCTTTATCTTCAAGTCACCTTCATCTTCAAGTCATCTTCACTTGGATCTGGATCATCATCACTGGATCTGGATCATCCCTTGATCTAGATCATCTCTGGAGCATCATATCTGGATCTGGATCATCCCTCGATCTGGATCATCTATGCTGGATCATCATTACCGGATCATCATAGATGCTATCTCATGATTCTTCTTGTCATAGGAAGTTCTACAGATCCAACCCTTTTTCTTGCTGGTTGTAGGCCTAGCCTCCATGTAGGTATTCTTCAGTGCTTATATCTGACCCTAAGTTAGAATGGCCCACCTAGCACTTATATCTTATCATGTAGGAACCAATCCTATAATCATATCAGAAAGGCATGCCCAACACCCACATCTGACCATGTGGGAACCGATCCCACAACCCTGTCAGAAAAGCCCAGCACTCACATTTGACACATGCGAGGAACCAATCGAGCATACATGTTCAAAAAGGCTCACCACTTATATTTGACACATGTAGGGAACCAATCCAACATACATGTTCAAAGAGGATCTCCACTTACATTCGACACATGCGAGGAACCAATCCAACATGCATGTTTGAAAGGGATCTGCACTTACATTCGACACATGCGAGGAACCAATCCAACATGCATGTTCGAAAGGGATCTGCACTTACATCCGACACATGCGAGGAACCAATCCAACATGCATTTTAGAAAGGCCGTGCACTCACATATGATCAAGTAGGAACCAATCCTATAGTCATATCAGAATGGCCCCTAGTCCCAGATTGATTTACTTGGTAACTGACCAGGTTCCTCCATTCCAAGAATGGAATTCAACGCTTACTTCTGATCATGTAGGAACCAATCCTACAGTCACATTAGAATGTCTTGGCACTCATATCTGACATGGAAGGAACCAATCCTCACCATGACAGAATGGCTCAGCCCTTACATCTGACCATGGAAGGGACTAATCCTCTCACCATGTCAGAATGGCTTTGGGTCTCATCATTTCCACTTGGAGGAAACCTCGATCTGAAGAACACCAAGCTTCTCCCTAAAGTACTCAAACTTCACCTTATCCAATGGCTTTGTCAACACATCAGCTATCTGTTCCTCCATCGCAACATACTAGAGCTTCACTACTCCCCTCTACACCATATCCCTGATATAGTGATACTTGATCTCGATATGTTTTGACTTTTCATGGAACACTGGATTCTCTCACAACTTCATGCAACTCTAGTTGTCAGAATGTATACAAGTAGCATCCATCTTGAGATCAATTAAATCAGACAATAGCTCCCTCAGCCATACTGCCTCAAAACAAGCTGAACACGCTGTGACATACTCTGCTTCAGCTATAATCAATGCCACATAGGATTTATTCCTACTAAAATAAGATATCACACCTGATCCATTACTAAAGCAACACCCTGGAGTGCTCTTCCTATCGATGGCACTACCTACCCAATCTGAATCAATATAACCCTCTAGGTTAATCTTCTGATTCACCTCGTACTTGAGCCCATAGTCAATTGTACCCTTCAGGTACCTTAGAATATGCTTTGTAGCAATCAAGTGAACATGTCTTAGATTTGTCAAGAACTAGCTCAAGGTGTTCATAGCAAAGCAAATATCTGGTCTTGTGTTCTTCAGGTACATCAATGACCCAATCATCTGACAATACATAGTAGAATCAACCGCTTTTGATGAAGCATCACTCAACAACTTCATGTTCGATTCCATAAGTGTGGTCATGGCCTTGCAGTCCATCATCCTGAACCTCTTCAAAATATCTACTACATACTTCCCTTGTCCAAGGGATATTCCATCCACATTCTTCCACACCTCCATACCTAGAAAATAATGCATCATACCCAAGTCCTTCATTTCGAACTCGGCAGCAAGATTTCTCTTCGTATCAGTAATCAACCCATCCATAGTTGTTACAAATAGATCATCTACATACATTAGGAGCATCACTAGGTTTCCATCTTCAACCTTGTAGTAAAGGTTGGAATTGGCTTTACTCTTGGTAAAGCCCAAACTGGATAAGCTGTCAATTCTACCGTACCATGTCCTAAGTGCCTGTTTCAAACCATACAGGGATTTCTTCAATCTACACACATGAGACTCCATGTCATGTGTCTCAAACCTGAGTGGATGCTCTACATACACTTCCTCTTCCACTACACCATTAAAGAAAGCAATATTGACATCCATTTGGTGTATCTTCCATTTCATCACTGCATCCAGAGCAAGTATTGATCTAATGGAAGTGTATATAGCTATAGGTGCAAAGGTTTCTTCATAATCTATTCCTTCTTTCTGTGAGAATCCATGAGCCATGAATCTTGCCTTATATTTCTCTATGCTACCATTTGCAGCATGCTTGATCTTGTAGATCCATTTGGAAGTTACAACCGAATTCCCTTCTATTTTTGGGACAACATCCCAAACACCGTTCTTCATGATTGATTAATACTCTTCGATAATAGCATCCTTCCATTCTTTCCATTCTGCCGCTTCTTCATAATTGGAAGGTTCTTTATTGATAAAGTCACATAGTAAAGCTACATATCCGGAGCAAGATCTGCTTCTCTTTCTTTCTTTGTGATTCTCTTCTGGAGCCCCGTATCTTTCTGCACCTTGGATAGCTTCTCATACCCAAGCAGGTCTCCTCTTGTGAGGATTCTTCTCTTGAGGTGGATCTGCAGGTTCTTGTGGTTCTTCAAATTCTCGATCTTCTTCTTGAATCTCTTCATTCATGTTTGTATCATGAATTTTGGGTGCTTCTACTTGATCTGGTTCTTTAGCAGGTCTCTTTCTGGTTTTGTTGTAAGCTGTGTCTTCATCAAATGTTACATACCTGCTGATGTCAATCTTCTTGAATCCTGGGAAGTATATTCTGTAAGCCTTCGAGCTTTCAGAGTATCCCACAAATATACCCTTCTTTCCTAAAGGATCTAACTTTGTCCTCTTTTCTTTTGGAATGTGTATGTACACTGGACAACTGAATATTCTAATATGGTTGACTTCTTCAGGAGTCTTGTTCTTGAGTACTCTGTGTGGAGTACGGTTCTATACATACACTGCTGTTCTAGCAGCCTCCACCCATAGATGCATGGGAAGATCTTGATTTTGAAGCATTGCTCTTGCAGCTTCCATGATAGTTCTATTCTTCCTTTCTGCAACCCCATTCTATTGTGGATTATATGGAGTGGATAACTCCCTCTTAATCCTTGATTCTTTGCATAAGTCTTTGAATTCATTTGATGTGAATTCTCTTCCATTATCTGATCGAAAGGTCTTGATCTTATTTTCTATGTGGTTCTCGGTCAAGGCTTTGAATTCTTTGAACTTGCTGAAAACTTGATCTTTGTTCTTCATGAAGTAAATCCATGTCTTCCTAGAAAATTCATCAATAAAAGAAACATAGTATACATACCCGCTTAGAGAAATTGATGACATTGGTCCACATACATCGGAGTGGATGATTTCCAAGATTCCTTTTGCTTTGCTTTCTCTACTTGGAAATGTCTTCTTTGTGTTCTTTCCTTTCGCACATCCTTTGCAGCCTCCTTCATGTTTTGCTTGAATTTTTGGAATACCTTCAACAACTTTTCTTGCAAGTGGTAGTGCTCTGTAGTGGACATGTGAAAGCCTTCTATGCCAAAGTTCATTTGGATCTACTGTGTCATGGACCAAAGCTTGTTCTAGATGGTCCTTCAATTTGTATAATCCTCCTTCTCGTTCTCCAATTAGTATTGCATCATCAATATTATTTCCTCTTGGCCAGTTGAGGAGTTGGCCATCTACAAATGCAACCCTCATGCCTTTTTCATCCAGTGCCAATATGGATAGAAGATTATTCTTTATTCCTGGTACAAACAAGACATCCTTCATTTTCATAGAATTTCCAGAGTCTAGCTTGTAGGATGATTCACCACTACCTTTTATGGGATATTGGTAGTCATCCCCAAATTTCACCTTATGGGGTGAATTATGTTCGGATACTTTCTCAAAGGATTCCTTGAAACCTGTCATGTGTTTGGAAGCCCCACTGTCAATAAGCCAATATTTTCTTCCATGAGTGACAGTTCCTGTGAGAGTGGAGATCATAACATATTCATCTTCACTTTCTTGTTTTACTCTCTTTCTGGGAGGATCATCATCCTCAATAGTGTGAGCATGATGTCTTGTTTTGGAGTTCCTCTTCTTCTTGGGTCCATTCTTATTCATGGGACAATTTCTAGCATAGTTTCCTATTTCATCGCATGTATAACATCTGAGTATAGATGAACATTTCTGATGAGAATTCTTACCTTGGTGATGATTCTTTTCCCTTCTTCCTTTCTTGGAGTGCACTGTGAGATATTGATCATTACTTCCCATGTTTTCTTCTCAAAATGCTATTCAAGATTCTTCTTGTGAACATTCTTCCCACAATCTACTAAACTTGACTAACTTCTTCCTAGCATAGATTCCTTGGATGAAAGAATCCAATGACCTAGGGAGGCGATTCAAAGTTGTCATCACAATTTATGCATTCTCCACTTCTTCATCTACTGCTTCCAGCTGTTCTTTGATCTAGGAGACCCTTGTGAAGTATTATTAGATGGTATCCTCATTCTGGATCTTTACATTCTTCAACTGGTTCCTTAGATTCATCTTTCGATTGATGTTCTTCCCTTCAAACAATTTGGTTAGGGTATCAAACATAGCTTTATGTGTCTTGAGGGAGGACACCTGTGGTATGAGGTGATCCTTGATAGAATCAGCAATGATCCTCTTTTCCATAACCAACTTATTCTTATGTAAGGCCTTGGCCTCATCTCCCTCTGGAACTGGAACCTCCTCACTAATATAGGAGTCTAACTCATTCTCTTCGAGGACCAAGGAGTTCCTATACTTCCAGGCTCAAAAGTTATCAGCTCCCTCAAGATTTTCATCAAGCTTGGCATGATGAGACATCATAACTGAGAACCTCAAATGAAAATACAAAATATTTAGATCTTACCAGGTCAAGATGTCGGATCCAGATTTGGAGCTGAAATCCTATAGTGCTGGTTCACGAGTAGATTAGGGTTTTTCTTTTTCAGAATTCTGTCTAACCAAATGCTTTGAATTTGATCCCTAACTTTGATTTTGTGGAGGAGATCAATCCATGCCTAGGCTCACTAAAAAATTCCACTTCTGTGAAAAGCCCTAATTTCCGACAGTAGTGTCGGGTCCAAAACTGAAAAACCTCAGAATTGGATTCTGTTTCGACAGAAAGATGTTCCATAGGGAGGAGAGTTATTCCACCCTAATTTTGCTGAAAATCTATGGAGAGAGAGAGATATCCACAAAATAGGAATCCCTAGTTCCTGTAGCTACACAGTGTCTTCTTCTCAAGTTAGCTCTGATACCATGTTATATTTTTAACATTAAGCTAGCATATCATTAGGAGCTTTAACTGAGAGAACAACAAGCACAAAAATCAAACACAAGAGACAATGAACACATTGTTTTTCCTTGGGGAAACCATAAATGGAGAAAACCACGCAACTTCCTCTGAGATAGAATCATCACCAAAAGTGAAACCCAAAACAGTAAGATGATCTCCTGACAACAGTAACTTCTTTCTTCCTTGCCCTCGTGTCTTTCTCTTCCTCAGCTATGCACTGCAACTGAGTGTGAGTGTGTGATAAATAGAGAGGCTAGCTCTCTATTTATACTAATTCTCGATTTGACAAAACCCAACTAGGGCCGACTTCACTAGGTGAGTCTTATAACCCTAGTGCCCAGGAACTGCAAGTACTTTAACCCTTAGACAATAGGAGGGTTACCCACCTTGACTTGACATGACTTGTTTACATTATAGAAACTCCCGATAGGAACCTCGTGGCATGACATGAGTCAAGTACATCCCGGAATAAACATTGGGTTACAATACATAAGAAATACAAGTGAATACATTCCGAAGTTACAATTACATCAACAACCCAAAGAATCCCAATGACCTTCATACTAAAACCAGATAATAAGATCAAAAAAAATACAAAAGCGGCCATCAACCCTTACTGAAGAGGAGGTCCATAGAGGCAGTCGACTGTGCAATATTAGTAGGTTCCCTGGGGTGGTCCAGGAAATCGGTTGCAATTTGGTACAGCAAATGAAATCCTGCCACGCTGTCTTGCTGCCCTCTCCTGATAAGGGTCAGAGCTTCCTTTATGCTGTGAGCCATCTGTTCCTTGGCCTGATGTTATATAATGCATATTGTGTATTACTAGATGCTATTATTATATTTGTGTGTTAGATGATGTTTAAATATGTTATATGCTAATGTCAGATGATGTTAATGCAATTTTTATGATGGTATGATGGTATTAATGTTTATTTTTATGTTTATGATGGTACTATGTTGTTTATGTTTATGTTTTTTAAGTGGTGAAAATGATGAGGATGGCATGTTTATGTTTATGTGATAAAAATGATGATGATGGTACGTTTATGTTTATGTTTATGGTTATGTATATAATGGTATGATGATGTTTATGTTTATGTTTATTATGGTATGATGATGTTTATTTTTATGTTTGTTAGGTGGTGAAAATGATGTTGATGGTATGTTAGATGATGTTAAAATATTGTCTTTAGATGTAATTACTAGATGTTTATATTATATGATGCTAGGTGATATTAGATGTGAATGTTCATGGTTTTCTTATAAATGTCTCTATTAGATGTGTACTATAAAAACATAAATTCCTCCAATATAATATTGTGTATAAACATCATGCATATTTATTTAGGATAATTGTGAGAGGTTTTTATTAATATCTTATTCCTTACAATGCACTTACTATCATATTGTTATAATAAATGTAAACAATTTTGTGAACTAATATATTGATATTCAAATGATTAACATGTATATTAATACTTAAGTTATAAATTATGGCATATATTGAATTCTTATTTTTTGATATATTCAAAATTATAAATTAGCATATTTATTAATTTCATATGATTGATTGATCAAGCGTTTAAAATAGTGAGATGAAAAATATTTTAACACTTAACAAGTGGCACTAGTAAAAAAAATTACAAAACTAACACCTAAATTAAGGAAAATATATACTTAAAAAATAGATTCCCTCCCAAAAAATATGTAGAATACAATGAAAATGTCTTATTTTTATTTTAATACAATCACATTTGTATGTCATTTGAAATCTACAAATTTAATGTATGTATAAGTAAAAGTAGGAAATTATGTTCACTAAATATTATTCATACTCTTCTAATTTGTATGTTTAATAGTTTTTTATATGAATGAACAATTTGTGTTGAGCTAGCAATTACTTTTAAAAAAAAAAGTTTGTGTAAGGTGTCATATAAACGATAATATTACTCATTCCTTTTTAATTTGTTTTTTCTTTATTTTTTTATAAATACAATGTTGAGCTAGCAATTAGTTAAAAAAAAATGTTTCTAGAAAATAAATATAATATCTCTTTCTCATAATTAATACTATGGGATCGATATTTATACAAACTTATTTTGTTTTCTAAATATTTGTTAAAAACACAAATATTATCTCCAAGCATACTTATATAACTTCCTATAATTTAACTATCAAATATTTGATGATTAATTTATAT
>LPNX010762474.1:510199-528018 GCA_001517045.1 Pseudotsuga menziesii
TTGGAATTTAATTGCCTTATATTATCTACCATATATCGAGAGAGAGGTTATAAGAATAGTTAGGGAAAGTTTAATAGATTGGCCTCAACTTAAATATTTCTCACACATCTATTGAGAATAAATAATCAATTTGTAAATTTGAAAAAAAAGTCTTTGATAATCAATGTATATGGCTATGTACCAAACTAAAAGTTTTTTTTTCAAATAAAGGTATCATTTAAAAGTTGAAAAAACAAGTTGAATATAATCATGAATTGAAAATTATTTAAATGTCCATGGTTGCCCTTTTCACAATCTAGATATTATTTCCTCTAATATGTTCATGTCCACCTTGTAAATTGCTTTCAAAGGAACTCTTATGCTTGAAATACCACACTAATGCAAAGTATAGGTGTCTACATAAGTATAATATACTTATGAAATCCACCTTGTTATTCATATGATAATAGTTGAAATACAAGAAATAATAATTATGATTAACATCAATGATAATTTTCAATCTAATTAGTTGATTTTGATCCAATTGTAATTATAGTATAATAAATTAAATGATAAAAACCACACTAGAATGAATTAAATGGAAAGCAAAAAAGCTCATCTCTAACTATGGACAATCACATACAATAATTCCATATAGTCACAAATATCTTGATAGACAAACACATTTCACATCAGATTGATTGTTACCAACTCAAATTGTTTAAAAATATCTCGTAATCAAATTTATTTTCACCGTCATAATGCTAAATAATTAACAATATAATTCAAGAATTAAATATAACACCAATAAAATTATATATAAATACTATAAATCATGAAATAAAAATGTACATATCTCTATCATTTTCCATTACCCTCATTATCTTCCTTTGTTGGCATGATAGCACCATTGTTCTAAAAAAAATGGTTAGATATATGTTCGTGTCTTAATACAAACCACCAATCCCTATCTAATACATCTGGGTAAAAACACACTTGGTTGTAGTTTCTTGGGAAACTATAATGCTCCTTAGTTTCATGCCACATCCTTATAGAGTTGATACATACTAGCCCATTCTTTACATTATTCGTTTTGATTGTGTCCCACCACTTGCACCTAAACATAACACACTGGAAAGATCAGAAGTCCACTTGAATGATATCTTGTATTTTTCCAACATAACCCAACTCCCTCCATTTTAGGTTTTAATCAAGGTGGCTAGCACAACTAGATTGGTTGAATTTGAATTCCACTCCAAATTATTATGTAATATGTCCATCCTCGATGCGAAAATGATTCCCAAATGTGCACATAGATGGAAATAGATGCACCTGTAAAAAAGTGAACAAATGATGATGACATATGTCAAATAAACTAACCATTAATATATAAAATATAGAGGTTATAATTCAAATATGTATCATAAATTTATAAATGTATAACATAAATATATTGTTACCAAGTTGTTGCACCCAATCGCTATGTTTAGCGTATACTCCTCAAGTTCATGCGGGTAAAAAACCAGATGCCCCATAATTCTCTCTGACTTGGTCAACAACCCAACTATTGGCATATTTTATTTTAAATTTAATACAAATTAGGAATGATTCTACTATTAAACCGTATAAATTCCTTCATATCAATGTCTAGTTTCCCCATCTTCTCTTTATACAGTATGACCCAGGATTGTGTTTCATCCACATTATAAATAATGAATTTATTGATGGCATCAATTTCTGATTGTTGTTGTATTCGTGAAATCAAATTGAAATATAGTACATATTATATCAAATATAGATGTTGAACTTCATTGTGAATATAAGTCACAAAAGATAACTGACTTTCTCTTTATCATGGATCCTTTTTTTGCTCATTTGGAGTAGCTCCTCGTCCCTTTTGTCCTCGACATGTTCACCATCCCAAATCACTGCACTTGGTGGATGGTTGATTTTCTTGATGTAATCATTGGCATACTATATGAATCATATACTATGTACTTGTTTATTTTGGAAGGTAATTGCTAGAAAAATTACAAGGCAGTCAAGAGGAGGAAAAATCCCAATCTGAAAGGAGTCAAATTGTTTGGTATGACTAACCCCTACAGATATTAGGCGTCCAACTGGCACTGTGTAAACAAATTGAAATGGATATTGTCTTCTTGTGTGGAAGATCTGAAGGGTGTGTAGTAAGAAAATAAACTGATCTATGTGCTTAAACTAAATCTATGAAAGATGATAGTAAGAGGTAGAAAAATCAGATAAAAAATATTTTGAAAAATGTTATTCCAATCTATAAACATAAAAATCATATCTAACCTTATCAAATTTAAATAAAATAAAACAATTACAATTGAATTATTTCATCCAAATAATTTAAACACATAATTGTTCTATTAGGGAAATGCCAATTGAAAAACTAGCATTTAATATGAATAACTGTTTAATGGTTGCAATAATAAATATATGAATTAAATAAAAAAATTAATTTAAGACATAATTAACACAATAACTGAGTAATGAAAAATCAAATTAGAGGTTAGTGTGTTTAATAATGATGCAACATATAATAAAGTTGTTTGAAAAATAAAAGGTAAACCAAGATTCCTCAAAGAAATTTGATAAATCACCAAGAGATGGTAGAAAAAAACTAACTGAACTTTATTCAGAATGCAAAACATTTCAATTCCACAAAATGAAGAGTGTCTCCAGTCCTTCCGTTGTTTTTTTCATCTCCTATCCCCTCCCTTTCTATCATATCTCAGTATATTTAAATAATAATTACAAACATTACAAAGAAAGAAATATCCCACATAAGTAGGGATCATAAAATATCATTTTTAGGATTTTCCAAGGGAAGATTGCCAATTGGAAAATACATCCAACAAATATATAATGTCCTGATATTGATCATATTCTAATTGTAATTGATCTTTGCAAATAAGTGACTCAATTTCCCTCTTCTTCACTTTTTCCCATTCTTGTAGAAAGAGATTAATCATTATTTGTGAAGTTATGGGTGATTCAATCAATTCCTTGATCTTTTCTACATAGATGTGATCGAGCTTCTCAATTTTCTCCTTAATCTTTGAGTACTCTCATTCAACCTTCTCCATCATTATTTTGGGTGGTAGAGAATCTTCAATTGGATATATGATGGGAAATTTTAGGAAACCTAACATGTTTTCTGATGCAAACCATATCTTCTTATAGGCTTTATGTCCATCCTGAATGATGGACTCAACTGATTAACATACATTTTCCTATGAATCCAAAGAGATTTTGACTCTTCTCACTTTATTTTGTTTAATACTGACATAACTTTAGGTTTATTTTTGATGTACCTTTGTCAGTCTTCCACGTCATCAAAGGCACCTTTGGTGGAATCCTTCCTCCTTTGATTATGATCATAAAGTACATTAGATTGTTGTTCAAAATAGTTGTAGGTCTCCTGAATTTCATTCAACCCTTCAAAAATATCAACCATCAAATTCTTAATATCATCCTGAATCTAGGAATCTACCTCTTCGAATTGTTCCTTTGTAAATTTAGAGAAGGAGGAAGCAACAAAGATAGACAGAGAATCTTTCATCTGTTTTTCAAGGGCTGTGATATTTTATGCATGCTTCAAAGTAATCCCTCATGCTTCTTCAATATTTTTCTCAAGAGAATATCATTTTGTTCTTGCAAGTTCCTGAGCTGGTTTTCATAATTACCTTTGAAAATATGCATTTCAAATTGATGGTGCTCATTGGTCTGAGACTGCTCCTATTTGAGTCTTTGTAGTTCTTCATATTTTTCCTCAATTTCCTTGTTTAGTGAGGTAACAAAGTGATAATCCCCCCTGCAAAGGCTCCCATAGTAGCTGTTGTATCCATATCTTCTTTCTTGACATCAGGTGATGCTCTCTGCCATATGATCTAATTTGGGACAGTGCCCTGCATCAAATTTCCTTCCCCAACTCTATCGAAACCCTTATTTACCACATCTTTTTTTTCCTCCAAAAACATTCCCCCAATGAAAATACTGCATATTCACTGAAATCTGCTATTTCCTCGACCGTGGGAGTTGACATTTCAAAAAATGTGACCAGAGGCACAGGCTGGGAAATAACAAAAGTTGGAATAGACATGTTCAATTGGGGAATATGAACAAATAACATGTGAGCATGAGAGGATGAGGGTGTAGGAATGGAAACATGGATTAGGGTAACTAGCTATGAATATGTGACATAAATAAGAGTGAAAATAGGGTCTAAAGATACTATAGATACTTGTGCTTGGGATGTCTGTGAAAATGCAACTTCGATAGGAGCAACAGGTTGCTCAGTTGCTGCTGAGGATGGAATTGTGACAGTAGAAAAATGGCAGAAGGAATAATGGTTGGAATTGAAAAAATCACAAAAGACGCATCTATGATATGGGAGATGATTTTTGGAAAATGAATATTAGGGAATGAATCATCATCCACTAAACCCTCAAGTGGATCCACAGATTCCTGGGTTACTGAGACAATTGTTGGTAAGGCGACAGGAATAGTTATCGAGCATGATAAATTGGTGGGAAATGATTCCTATTCAAGATAAATATCCTTTATTCCAAGCATATCAACCTGTGGGGGTGGATCGTCAACTATTTGCTTCTTTGTTGGAGGGGTAGAAGTTGCTACTTGTGCTTCAACCACTGAGCTCATCAACTCTAAACTTCTCTTCATTTATGCTGACTTCATAAGAGCATCGAGAGCAAATGAAGATTTAAGTTGTGGCGGATATTCAATAACAAATTTCCCATGATTGTCTATTTTATCAGTGAGCATGGAAGATGTGTTGGCTTGTGATTTTTGAGCTTTCTTTTCCACCAATTGCTTATATGTCTTTTCTTCTAGTGAGAATTCAAGCTTTCTATAATGGATACATTTAGTCTTGAGCTCCTACTAGTGCTAGAAAATAAAATTATTCTCATCAGGAAAAGAGATTATGCTTACAACCTCAAAGAAATAACACGCCCGTTGATAAATGGAATCATTAAGATCCATGTAATGAGCATAAAAAGTCTTCATATGTTCTTAAGTAAAATGGTTTTCCAAGAAGGATTTTGGATCATGCATACTTCTAGGGGCCTCCCCAAGCATCAAAGTAATAATATTTTTTCCAATTACACATGTATGAGTGGATTTCTGGATTACCAGAGATCCAAGGTTAAGGTGAAACTTAAGCGGTCCTCTCCTTTTAGCTCCAGTTAGCTTTGGAAATACTCCATCAATGAATGTATGGAAGGATATCTCTTCCAACACCATTATGTTAGGCACAATTATGGGCAATGGGTGAACTGTTTTGCTACCCCAAATTCTGATATATGCAAAATACTCACCAACATACCAATATCCTATGGTACAAATCAATGGTTTGGCTCTGGATAAAAATGTGGGAGCATCTTCCTTGAATATATTTTGATAGACGGAACCCAAGAAATGATAAGAAATATCATATATGAGAGGAATGAAATTATCCTCCCATAATGTTGAGAAATAAATGTGGACAAAAGGTCCAACCCTCGTCCAATTCCATCCCATGGTAGGGAAAGGAAATGCTGCACAGAAAACATCCATCTCATATGCAGAAAGGTAGAATGTGGGATTCCTTGACACTGGAGTCTTCTGATATTTTTCAATGGCTTCCTTCAATACCAATGATAGGGTCTGGGCCCAATTAAATGGTTCCCCTGTAGTCAGAATGTGATGAGAAAGGGGTGCCCATCTTGCTTTAAAAACTGTACAATTGAGAAGTCCATATAAGAGAAAGGTTCCCTAAACCAAGAGATATGATACACATTATTAGGTTTAGGTAAAAAGTTAGCATGTTTGTCCATCCAAGGATTTAGCATTTCTTCAAAATTGTACTAGGTCGCAGAGGATTCAAGAAATTGATTATTAAGCAACTGTTGGGGTTGCTTAAGTGCATAAGCTCTAACACAAACTTTATGGTAAAAGGTGGCCAATTGGGTTTGAGCCTAGTCATTGAAGGAATGGTATTGGGGTTTTGTGTGATCAATTATCCATTTTACAGTATCAATATAGGGCATTAGAGTGCACCTAGATACTATGGTGTGAAGTTGAGACTTGCTAATGTTCACAAACATCCTATGGTCATGTTGAATCCCTGTGAAATTATCATTGTAAAAAATATAATAAATTCTTGACTAGTCAAGGTGATAGGTTTCATACACTCCTCCATTTGTATAAGAGAAAATACCATTATTTGGGTCTTTGTTTATCTGTTCGTTTAAGGCTGTTTTGGACCTGGTATTTCTTGACATGACTACTAGGAAACAGGAAAATTCTGATTAAAATGAAGAGAACAAATTAATTTATACCCGAATTAAGTTTCTGAAATTGGACAAATGGAGGGTAAAAGATTCAAAGAACTTACCAATAATATGCTGGGGATAAGTAAATCCATTGAACTAGTTAGAAATTGGAATAAAATTCTTTCGTTGTAGGTAAAATTCGCAATTGGAAATGGTAAAATGTTAGGAAAATTTGAAATGTTTAAACAACCAAATTTAATGGTGAAATGAATCTAGATCGTAGATATTAAAAATATAAACGGTTGAGATTGAAGCGAAAAAGAGGGAAAGGAAATTGTGGATGCAACTATTTGATAGTTTTAATATTTGATTTCCGCAATCCCCAATCCACATTATGGATTATGGGATTGCGGGGTGAAAGTTTCTACCAAAAATAATTTATTGCTTCCGCAATCAGCAATCTGCATTGCAGGTTACAAAATCACAGAAGTGCGACTTATAATTTTATTATATTTTATGGTTTATGATTTCCGCAATCCCCAATGTGGGTTATAAAAAAAAAAAATTCAATACCCCCAAAAATGACTTTCGTTATCCGCATTGCGGATTGCGGAAATAACATGTTTGAATGAAAAAGACTATTTTTTTCTGCAATTCACAAACCAAAAAAAAACAAGGCTTTGAAACAAATTTTATTAAAACCAAAACATGAAATGAAAAAAGAATAAACACAAAATTGATTGATACCCCACAAGAAAGATAAGAACCTTAGATATTAACTTAATGATAAGTAAATGGGGTTCGCATTTTAATTGATAAAATGGGATCTGTTGTGCCAACAAAAAATGGCGACTCGATGGGGAAAACATGGGTTGTTGTTAACTAGGTTTCGATGCAGGCTTACGTGTTTTGATAGGGTTCTATTAACTAGGTTTTGGATGCCTGCTTATGACCTCTGTTTCCTTATTGAGGGTCTTTCCTACACATGTTTGGGTAGTTGGACAGGTGTATTGCGTCTTTTGACAGGGGCTCTGTTAACTGGGTTTTGATGTAGGTTTATTACCTCCATTTGTTGCTTGAGGGGCATTCATGCGTGTGTTCGAGCAATTGGAAAGGTGTCTAGCGTGTTTTGATAGGGGTTTTGTTAGCTAATTTTTGAAGCAGATTTATTACCTCCATTTGCTGCTTGATGGTTTGTCATGTGTGTGTTTGGGCAGTTGGACAGGTGTCTTGGGTGTTTTGACAGCGCTCATGTTAACTGGTTTTTTTTGCACCCACATTTGGTAAACCAAGTGTGGTTTATTACCTTCATTGTTTATTTATAGTCTATCCTGCACATGACCAGAGTGATAGCCTTCAGGATTAAGGATTGACAGGTGGGGGAATGGATTTTGGACAAGTGCATTATGTTTTTTGATTGGAATTTTCAGTGTGGTCCTAAACAGTCGTTCCTACGCATGACTGAATTGCTGGACTTATGTCATGACATATTGTTTTCATGCATGTTTGGTGGCAAATTTCATTTTTTTGGCACACATATGGATTGACAGCCCAATTTTTCCTACTAGTGTCCTTCACTGCAACGTTCTTCCTTTTTTTATTTCATGGATGGAACGTTTTTATTTCTCTACAAATTGGGCATATTCATGTATTTTCCAATTGGGAATACCCATTGCGAAGGTTTCACACTGAGGGGTTTTTATCCAAGTGCCTTGGGTTTACACTTAGGGTTTGTGGGGTCACTCTGGTCCCTTGTTTGTTCACCGTTGCTCAGGTCGATGAAGAAAACTTCACCAATGTCTCTTCATCGACATCAATTCTCTCTATTAATGCTTCATCATCGCATTATTTCTCCATGATTGCAAGAAGGTTGGTCATTTCATTTGGGCATGGGCCTATTTCTTATTTGTGTCTTATCTTATGAGGATTTGGAAGATCTTGTCAAAAATTTTGGTTTACGAGGTTTGTTGTTACATCGCCTTTGATTTGCAACATTTATACAAAGCCTTAGGTAACCAATATTTTATATTGTTTGGTTTTGGTTTGCTTGTATTTATTTTTTTGGTCTTCCTTTACACCATAGGTTTTGCAACATAGGTTTTTCCACTTGGTCAAATTCGTGGGTATTACTTCACCCTGCTTAACTATTTCGACATTCCTTGTTCTAGCAAAACATTTGCTTGTTATTTCTATGGCTTTGAATTGATTTTTTTTTTGCAACGGGAATTTTAATCTTAGTATTTAATTATGAGTTGCTTAGCTATGATTTATAAAATGTATGTAATTATTTTAAAACAAATATATGTCATCTTGCATACATTTGATAGTGGAATGATTTCCAGTGTGAATTATCATATATTTATTGTCAAATTGAGGGTTTCATTTTGTAAATTGTTTATAAAAGTTGTTTTGGAATGGGTAGAGTAGTTCTGAAACATCGTATTTAGTCTACTAATTTTTTGGAATATAGATTAATCCTATAGTTGAATTAATCGCTTCAATTTTTGTTGCATTTTTTATTGGAGATTTTATTGTTTTCTTTAGAACATATGTCTGCTTCTAAACACACTTTTACGTTTAACAAAAAAGTGAAGGACAATGCCAGAAAAAATTGGTCTTTCAATCCAAACGTTCGCCAAAAAAACAAAATTGACCACCAAACGTGCATGAAAACAATCTATTAATCCACATATGGATTGACATATTTATGGATGTCCTAATAAGATTAATCAGTCCCATATGTACTAATTACACAGAACATGTTTGGAATGGAGGTATGAAGGATAGGTTTATGAATGGATATTTATGAATTCCCTAACAATTCATAAATATAAATGAAAACACTTTTACGTTTAAACAATTGTACCTTCTAAATATATATTTGCTCACTTAAGAGATAGCTCGAGCAGATGCATATTTGAACACTCTTCTTTTACTGTGAATCTATCCTTCATAACTTCATTCCAAACATGTTATGTGTAATTAGGACATATCGGACTGATTAATCTTGTTAGGACATCCATAAATATCTATATTACATCTCTATTCAGCCCCCTTAAAACAGAGGACAAGTTTTACTCATCCTGCTCTGCTCGATTATCATACATCCCTTTCTTCAAGGTCTCCCTAAAAATTATTACACTTAAAATTGCAATCTATCACCTTTCCTACATTGTGTTTTTTCATTAGAAAACACACGTTCTGCAAAACTTGCTTCGACATCCAAAACACCCTCCATCCACGCTACCCATTTTATCAATTATAGAATTGCATTAGTCGTGCATCAAAAAAATATGATATGATATGGGGTTGTCAATCCATATTTCTTCATGCTTGACTGTGGAAACCTTTAAAAGTAAATACAACATGATTTCCATGTTTTGGCTAATGAACATTAGAGGAAATTTGGGGTCTAAAATGGGCCTTATAAGAAAACGTGCCAAAATAGGTTTTTGTGAGTTGGAATTCAAGAACCAATAGAATTTCAATAAAATAAGTCAATCATAATGGTTGAATTGACATATTTGTCATTAAAAAAAACTACTTTTTTTTGTTCGTATTTTAGACATATCTCCCTGTGTTTTTACTCAAATTTTGATTGGGAGAGTTCATTAGATGCAGAATTTGATTCCGCATCCAACAAGTACCCACACTGCGTACTTTTGACGAACCCCGCTACCCCAAAAAAAAGAAATACCTGAAAAAACATAATGATGACATCATCATCACGTTTTTCCAGGTATTTCTTGTTTTTGGGATAGCGGGGTCGGTCAAAAGTATGCAGTGCGGGTACTCATTGGATGCGGAATCAAATTCTGCATCCAACGAGCTCTACTGATCGAAATTTGGGTAAAAACACAATGAGATATGTCGAAAATACGAACACAAAAAGTAGTTTTTTTCTTTCTTCCTCCAAAATTAATCAATATTATTTTATTATTTTAACTATTATTTTATTATTTTAACTATTTTTTTTTCCTTAGGAGGCCCATTTTAGACCCCAAAATTCCTCTAATTGATTAGCAGCAGATTTGTACACAATATTCCAGTTAAAACGTGTTCTATCACCTTATCTTCAATGTTCATTTTCTTTAGGAAACGCCTGGTCTGCAAAAGTTTCTTATGCATACAAAATGTTCTCCATCCATGCAACCCATATGAGATAGGGCTATGAATCTATCTTTATGCATGTCGAACTACAAAAATGTTTAAAATTAAAGATTGACATGATTTCCAAGTGTTGACTAATGAAATTAGCAGTATTGTTTTTTTGGCCAAATAGGAAAGCCACAATGAGATTACAAAATAATGTTGCATTGAAACCCAACTAACAAACAAATATCCCAATTTGCATTTACATTGTAAATTGTTCATATTCCTTGTGCTATAAAAAAAAAATCTTGAAGTCCTAGCTACTTTCTTAGGTAACCAACAATTTGTTCTCTTCAGGTCCTAAATATCAGCATACTTGTCATGTTTTGACTAATGAAATTAGTAAAACTATTTTCAAACCACACAAGACACCTGTCCAACTTCCTAAACACGCGTAGGATGAATCCTCAAGAAATAAATGGAGGTAATAAGAATCCATAGAAACCCACTTAACAAAACCCTTGTCAAAACACGCAATACACTTTCCCAACTTGCTAAACACGCACAGGATGGGACCTCAAGAATAAAATGAAGGTAATAAGTCTGCTTATTTACCAGAGTTAACAAAACACCTATCCAAATATGTGAGACACCTGTCCAACCGTCATTTTCCATTCACCAAAACACGCGTCCAAATTCAATTTTGGAGCGACAAAGAACCATGTTCCTTTGATTTCAAGACCATTTTTATTTATAATTTTCTTGCAAATATGTTCTTTGTAGTGAGGACATCTTTCATAAAATCCATTTCTTATCTTGCCAATCTAGCCTTATGCAATAACATATAGAAGAGTAAGTTAGTAACATGACTAACTTACTAAGTAACGACCAAATCGGGCCTCTTGATTGTGTTTGTATGTCAACCATGTTTTTTTAAACAGAAGATTTATAAGAAGAAGGAAAACCCAAACCCGTCGTATTCGGTCAAATGTCACTTATGTAAGCTCCAACAATGAATATTACAAGTCCCTTTCTCTAGAAATGTATGGCATATGTTAGCTCCAACAAGGAAATACATGCATAGGTTGGCCCTAAACTATGTAGTAATAGATATTTATGAGAAACTAAATTAAATTCAAGGGGTAAAACCCCTATTCTAGGGAAACAAAATTTCCAAAAAAGTTTTACCTCTTAAATGAGAATGAATATTGAAACAACATTGACATTTATGCATACCTTTAACAAGATGAAGATCCTAACACACATTCCCATGTCAATCTAGCATTTTTCCTGTGTCGTTTCTCCATCTCTGCAATACATTTTGTGGCCATCTACAAAAAACCCACAATATTAGCCCTGCCTCAAATGGGAAAAACAAATATACTTTGCATAAAACCTGGTTGTTTCGGAGGGGGAAAATGAGCCCTCTAAATAATTTTCATACCTCCTTGGCGGGTGCCAGATTAGGAGGTGAAGGGAGAAAATAGGACAAAATATCATAGCACCCATCTTCCATGGGGAAGTTTTGGTTTTCTCTAGGAAGACGATCATGTGGAAAATGATAGGGTAAGAAATGGGTAGATTCCTTCGTCACTCATTAACGAGCCCTACACTGTTTGTTCTTGTATTGCGCAATGAAGGAGGTTGAAAACCTTTGTTCACGATCATTTCATTTCTCCTAGACAAATCAAAGCTAAAGCCACCATTAGGATGAAGTTCAATCTCATTATTCACCATGGATTTACAAATGGGAACATAAGCCATGCAAAAAAATCATGATCCACCATCAAAGTAGTGAATTAATAGCATGCATGAAACCTATGTTAGAAAACATGACCACGGAGAAATAAAAGTTATACAGTTAAATCATTAAACAAGATGCAAAACACATTAAACACATTTATAGAGAGACACAAATATAGCATGGTTCACCCATACGATGGTCTACGTCCACACAGAAATTTCCAGTCCTTTTTATTACCGTCTAGAAAGCTAAAGGGATACAACCTATAACAATACCGCTACACTTCCTCTTCATGCTCTCACAGTATTTCTCACACAATCACATAGATTGCTTACAATGCTAAAATACAATACAATACCATACACATTCGTGTTACAATGATTTTCTTTTATAGGGGAAATACCATGGGAAAATACTACATTAACCCATTACCATGGATTTGTCCCTGAACCCCCACTTCTCGAGGGCGCTGGCCCTGAACCCTCATTCTCAGGGGAATTTTCCCTAAACCCCAAGTTTGGGGAACGAGTGTACAGTACACCTAGGGTACAAACACGACTGAATAATATTTATGGATCTAGAAGATCTGGCTCCACAGCCAACAATCTCCCACTTGGAGACTGATCACAGCAACTCCATCGCTACTACACTTGTTGGACTATGCTCTGGAACTTGGACTTGGAAAATTTCTTATTTCCACCTTCATTATTGAAGGCCAACATAAATCAAGAAGGAACTCAGTTTCTCTCTATTTACATAAATCAAGATTCTGGCTAGTATGTATCTTTTCCAATTTTAACAGCTCTTCATCTAGAAGAGATCTTATGAAATGGTACTTGAGATGTATATGTTAGTATTCAAATGAAAGGTTGAGTTATTTACAAGATGAATGGAACCCTGGCTATCACTGTATAGCTTTCTATTCTCCTACTTCTTATTGAATTCCTTCATGAACCTTTGCAACCAAATCATCTCCTTACTAGCCTTTGTAGCAACAACATACTCTGATTCCATTGTTTAAAGTGAAACAACCTGTTTCCGTTTTGAAATCCAACTTACTGTTGTTCCACCCACAATAAACACATACCCTATGGTGCTCCTCCTAATGTCTTTATCACCAGCCATATCTGCATCAACATATCCCTGTGGAACAGTATCTGAAGCTCCCAAACATAATGCATGAGAAGTGGTACCTCTCAAATAACTGAGAATCCACTATACTACTTTCCAATTCTCTTTACCTAGATTATTTACATACCTTCTCACAACTCCCACTGCATGTGCAATATCTTGTCTTGTGCACACCTTGGCATACATCAAGCTTCCAACCGCTGATGAATAGGGAATCCTGGACATGTAATCTATCTCTTCCTATGTCTCTTGACATGTCTCCTTACTTAGTTTGAAATGGCTGGCTAAAGGTGTACTAACTGGCTTTGCATTCTGCATTCTAAAGCTCTGCAACACTTTTTCTATGTACTCACCTTGAGACAACGTCAATTTTTTATTTTTTCTTTCTCTTGTTATTCTCATACCAAGGATTTTCTTTGCAGCACCCAAATCCTTCATCACAAATGATTTAGCTATCTTTCTTTTGAGCACATTTATATCATTCATGTTATACCATGCCACAAGAATGTCATCCACATACACTAACCAAATAATGTATCTTCCGTTATCTAGCCTCTTGAAATAAACACAATGGTCAGAATGGCATCTATCATAACCTTGTTATGTCATAAACTTATCAAATTTTTAATACCACTATCTTGGAGCTTTCTTCAAGCCATACAAGCTCTTCTTCAACCTGCAAACCAAAATATCCTTCCCTTTGACCTCATACCCATGTGGCTGCTACATATAAATCTCTTCCTCCAAATCCCCATGGAGAAAGGTTGTTTTTACATCTAATTGTTCAAGATGCAAATCTTCTACCGCCACTAGAATTAAAATAGTTCTAATTGAATTCATTTTAACAACATGAAAAAATATTTCATCAAATTCTATACCTTTCTTTTGTGCAAAACCCTTTACAACAATTCTATCCATGTACCTGTTCTTGCCTCCATTTTCTTCCTTCAACCTATAAACCCATTTATTCTGCAATGCCCTATTTTCTGCTGGCAATTTAACCAGATCCCAAGTTTGGTTTCTTACCGATGAGTCCATCTCCTCATCCATGCCTTTCTCCCACTTCTTTCTAGTTTCTACTTGCATTGCTTCTTCATAACATTCTTGTTCACTAGAATCAGTCATCATTAAATAATACAGTGAAGGAGAGAATCATTTAGGGGGCCTACTGAACCTGGTATATTTTCTTATATTTGTAGGATTTTCTGGTTCTTGTTGCTACTTCTGATTTCTTGCTGCCTTTGGAACTTCATTTTCTTTGATTTCATCAAGCACTGTGTACTCCGTGTTTTCCTTTTCCTCTTTCTTTCCTTGTAAATGATCTTTGTACATGACCTTTTCATTTAATACTACATCTCTACTCCTAATGATTTTGTGATTTTTAAGATCCCATAAGAGATAACCAAAATCATCAACCCCGTATCCAATAAAGGTACATTTCTTGGATTTAGCCTCAAGCTTTGTTCTATCATCTTTATCAATATGGACAAATGCTTCACAACCAAAAGTTCTCAGAAATGAGTATTTTACATCTTTACTTGTCCATGCCTCCTCTGGAATTCCACCATCCAAAGCACTTGAAGGCCCTCTGTTTATTAAATAAACATCAATGATTACAACATCAACCCAAAACTGTAAGAGAAACCCTTCATGCAATCTCATACACCTTGCACACTCCATAATCATTCTATTCATCCTTTCTGACACACCAGTTTCTTATGGTGTTCCAATGACTGTCTTCTCTCTATGAATCCCATTGTGTGAACAGTAACTGTCAAACTCCTTGCTACATTATTCACCTCCATTATCAGATATGAGACATTTCAACCTTTTTCTTGTCTCATTCTCAGCCAAAGCTTTCCACTTCTTAAAAGTATCAAACACATCAGATTTCTATCTAATGCAATAAACCCAAGTTTTTCTAGTTGCATCATCAATAAAAGTAACATCATAATGAGATACACCAAGGGATTGTACCTGAGTTGGTCATCTGTATGGACAAGCTCTAACTTTTTTCCCTTCTGTTTCTCCCAACCCTAAGAAATATAACTCTCTTTTGTTTTCCAAACACAGTTCTCACATAATTCCAAACTTACCTGCTTCAGATCTGGAAGTAGTTTCCTTGAGTGGAGAATATGCATCCCCTTCTCACTCATGTGTCCAAGCTTATGATGCCACAACACCGCACTTGTTTCTGTGGAAGATACTACAAAGATAGAATAATTAGTATTATGAGGACATAAATATAACATACCCACCCTATCTTATTTTGCTATTACTAGTGATCCTTTAGTTATATTCCACCGTGTTTCTCCAAACATAGACAAACAACCGCTATCTCCCAACTACTCTATTGAGATCAGATTTATTTTCATAGAAGGAATGTGCCTTACATCTTTTAGCATCCATTCACTTCCATTATTTAAATTAATTTGTACCTTTACCCTTTCCAACAATTTTACATGGTTTCATCCGCCAATAAAACATGTCCAAAATCACCTTGAACATAATCATGAAAGAATTTCCTATGGGGTGTAGCATGACATGAAGCCCCTGAATCTACTATCCAGTAATCGCTAGTATTATCTAATGCAAGAATCAAATCATCTTGTAACACATCACCTTCTACATTCGCTTCCTGAGTAGTCTCTTGCTGCCTCTCACATTTCTTCTTTGGTGCTCTACAGTCTTTGTTCAGATGTCCTTTCTTACCACGGTTCCAACACTCTATTTTTTTGAATTTGAACTTGGATCTGCCCTTTCTAGACTTGCCACAATTTCCTGGGCTCCATCCTCTCTCATTTTGTCTCCCTCTGCTCTCCATGGTCAACGCATTACCTGATGTCTCACCTATGCTTTTTCTTTGCATTTCCTTGCTAAGAATAACACCAACATTATCATCAAACTTAAGAGTGATTGAACTAGGGACATAGTTACTTAAAACCATGACCAAGCTATTCCAACTTTTTGGCAATGAGCACAAGATTAGAAGAGCCCTAACCTCATCATCAAAATCCACTTTTATAGAAATTAACTGACTGGTAAGTGTATTAAACTCATTTAAATGGTCAACAACAGATCCACCTTCCAACATCTTCATATTAAATAAAATCTTCATTAAAAATACCATGTTGGAAGCTGATGTTTTTTCGTAGAGCTTACCCAATGCAATCGTCACATCGTCTATTGTTTTTTCTTTCGAAATATTGAAATCCACCGACGAAGCCAGGAACATCCATATTGTTCCCAGTGCCTTTCTATCAAGAACCTCCCATTCTTCATCATTCATAGTCGCCACTGTTTTTCTTTTTCGTACAACAGTAGGTACCGATCCTTCTGGTACAGATAGTCCTCCAGTTGCATCTTGCATAACTGGTAGTTTTGGCCATTAAATTTATTGACCCTAAAATTTCCTTCTTCCTCCATTTCTCCCACTCAAACCCGGAACCCTTCTTTCCTATGAGTTTACCATCCAAATAGACCTTTTGGATCTGATACCAATTGTTAGTAAATAGGACCGCAGACAAATAACAGTTATACAGTTAAATAATTAAACAAGATGCAAAACACATTAAACACATTTACAGAGAGACATAGATATAATGTCATTCACCAAAACGATGTGCTACATCCGCACAGAAATTTCGAGTCCTTTTTATTACTGTCCAGAAAGATGAAGGGATACAACCTACAACAATACTGCTATACTTCCCTTCCACGCTCTCACAGTCTCTCTCACATTATCACAGAGATTTCTTACAATGCTACAATACAATACAATACCATACACAGCTATATTAAAATTCTTTTCTTTTATATGGGAAATACCATGTGAAAATACTATGGTTAAACCAATACCATGGGTTCGCAAAACTGTTGGCCAACAAACATCCCAAAAAAAATTCTTGGGGAATGAGTGTACAATACACCTGGGGTACAAACATGACTGAATAATATCTCTAGATCTGGAAGATCAGGATCCACAACCAACAACTTGTGAAAAAATCACTGATCCTAAAAAAATACAAGATTTCAAACCTGTAAAATGCATACTGAGTATACCCTACAAGCTCCAAAAATTAGATGGATTCCTTTGCAATTTGACACCTTCCAAACCCTAAATTGCAACAAAGGTGAAACAAAAATCCGTCACTTGGGTTTTTTATTTTTTCCCCTTATGGTGGCAATATGAAAATGGTGCAAATAATTTCAAACATTTAAAATGCAGACTAATTATACCTTGCAAGCTCCAAAAATCAAATGGATTTCTTTGCAATTTGATCCCTTCCAAACCCTAAATCACAATAAAGGGGAAAGAGAAATATGTCACTCTGAATGTCTGCATATTATGGGTTGACAACATATCAATATTGATGCCAATCAATATAAATAAAGGAATCGATGCAAAACTAATGTAAATGAATCTCTCACAATGCATAAAAAACCCAAATCAAACACAAAGTGGAGTTCTCCACAAGGATACAAAATGAAATCTATGACTGCAAGTCCTACCTACTTGCTTAACAAGTCAACAAATTATTGACTTCAAGCTCTAAGTATCAACATGTTTT
>LPNX010762474.1:528212-574899 GCA_001517045.1 Pseudotsuga menziesii
TTCAAAGAATATAATATGTCTTTCTCATGAGAAAAATAGTGCATGCCCTTATCATAATTTTCTTAGAGATATGTCAAGCATTCTTTGTTTCACTATCAGATTATGAAATAAGCTTTCATCAAAACCCAGTTAACAAAACACCTACCAGCCAACATTAGACATTTGTCCCTAAGACACTTTCCATACTTGTAAGTAATCTTCGAGACTTCATCTCCATTGGGGAATCCAACTATGTCATCAATCCAGACGTGTGTAGGATGCACTATAAATCAACAAACAATGAAATCATATTCATCTTACCATTCCAGGATGCATAGATTTATGGAATATATATTATTCCTATAGTTGGTGTTGACTCTACAAATGTTGTTGCAGTCTTTGTTGAATCTTTATTGGGCTTATTTGGAGCAACTGCTTGCTTCTAAAGGAACTTCCTCATTTATAGAAACAGTACCTACTAAATATTTGTTGGTTTTTTGAAGATTAACATCTAGCCTTTCCACACTTTCCCATGCTCCTCTGATTCCAAATCCATCCTTCTTTATAAATTTCATCCAAATATGTTATACATAGTAAGGACATATCATATAAGGATGTCAAAATACAAAAGACATTTGTGAAAAAAAACATTTATTCCTTTCTTCTTTTTGAAGCCTGAAGGATAACAATGAAGGCATGTCCATGATGGACCGTGAAGCAGGAAATGGTAAAACCACACTCAATTTATGAAATATGGATGCATAAATAAACTATTAACATAACCCCTACAAACACATGTGAGACACTTTCCCCTCAAACAATAAATGGAGGTTACAAATAAACTTGCATCAAAACCCATTTAACAGAATCCCTATCAAAATTTGCATCAAAACAAGTATGCCCAAATTGCAAAGAAATACAAATGTTCCATCGGTGAAATCAAAGAAGGAAACAAACTTTATTAAAGGACACTTTCAAGATAGATGGGGATGTCAATCTAGGCATGCGCAAAACAAATACAACCTTTAGCATCAAATGTGCATCAGAACAATTTTCCATGGAGATAAGGTTATCAATCCGAACATGTGCAAGATGGCCATTTTAAGGCCACACTTAAAACACCATCCAAAACATGAAAAACATCTTTCCAAAATCCATTACTTGGCTTGTCAATTGTGAAGCTTGTATGATTGAAAATCAGGCCACTTTCATTTCACGAAAAAATCCTTTTCACATCAAGTCTTTTAAACGCACCAAAAATTATTTCATCTTTGTTTTATCTCAAGAAAATACATGCAATTTTAAATAAATGTCTTACAATTAACAAGTTGTCCAATAGGACATTACTTCAAAATAACCTTATTTGTATTTCACAAAATTAAAACAGTTATTGTCCCTATCATAGTTTACTTCAAGAATTCCCATGTTTTATTATTTCCAAGCTTCATGCTTTGATAGAGTATATCTTCATCCTTAAGCATGTAAGATTGAAAAAAACTCATAAGATAAGCCGCAATTAAAAACGAATGTCATGTTTGAACAAAACATCCAATGTTCTTGCATTGATAGATCAACAATGAATTGATGGAGCTTTGAGGGAGAGCATTCATGTCAATGGAGGGACATCTGCGGTGTGTTCTTCATCAACCTTAATGGTAGTGAACAAACAAGCTACTTTAGAGACCCCACAAACCCTATCCGTAAAATAATCCATTTGGAAACAAGTCGAATACTAGAAACCTTTGCTATGCAAAATCCTTGAGGTGAAACCTTCCCCTTGTTCTCTCGTTACATAACTCCAAATATATCTACTCTATTTAACTACAATCGACAATAAAATTTGTCAGTTTTTATTTAATAATTTCACCTTAGCAACAAACAAATCATTACCATATATCCATCCTAAATATAGAGATGCTTGAACATATACAAATCACTTAACTATTCTGATGAAAATTTAATAATCTTAGGTTTTCTCATATGTAAGCTATGTAATCTAGCACATCAATCCTTCTTTTGCCTGCCATGCCTTTTAGGCAATGTGTTACTATGTCTATGTATTATAGATCTCAAAATAGACAATGATACTTGGGTTTCAAGGGCACAACCAGAAAATAAAGTTTGTAGAACAAAAGTTTCATTTTGTTGACCATACCTTTTATGGATGGGTCATTTGAAAAAAACAATTTCCAATGCATTATAAAGTACTTTTTTTGGGAACTACATTTTGCATCACAATGAAATTTTTTATTTGCACATATGATCTGTAGTTATTCTTACTATGTATAAACGTTCCTTTATATTTGTGGATTTCAAACCCAATGACAATTGTCTATCTTCATATTTATTTGTATAGATATATCTTTGTTGTTTTCCCTTTTAATGCAATATAATAGTGTAAATTCTTTAGGTGACAACCATTAGTAATTTAATATGCTTTATATATATGCATTTCCTTTCTCTATTCTCCCCTATAGAAAGGAAAATAAATTATCAAAGCAAATGTGTTGCGGAAATCCTGCTGAACCAAATTGACTAACAAAATCTTTGAAATCCTCATGCGTTTAACTGCAATCAAGAAAAAGGCACATGTATAAACAAAATGACCAACCTTCTTACATTGATGGAACAACACTGCATTAATTGAGCATGTAGGAAAAGAATTGATTTTGATAAAGGGACATTGACGATGTGTTCATCATCAACCGAAACAGCTATGAAAAAACAAGCTACCTTAGATACCCCACAAACCCTAACCGTAGACACAATCCACTTGGAAACAAGCTCACTATTGGAAACCCCTCCACATGATACCTTTGAAAACTATTTGGGTGAAACCTTCACCTTGTTCTCTTGTTACATAACTCCAGATATAGCCACTCCATTTAAGTGCAATCAACAATAATTTTTGTTGGGCTCTGAAATTAGCCCTTTTTACCCTACTATGTTTTACCCTTTTTCCCTATTCTTGCCTCCTGTTTATAGTTGAATCCTTACTCCTTCCACGAAAAACAAGCATGAAGACCTAAGTTATCAATCATTATTATTTATCTTGTTTAATGTTTGGTTCTACTTATAATTATGGACTTTACCTTTTATCTTTGCTAATCTGTCATTGGTTTGAAAGAAGGATTCAGAATTTCCAGGTGTCTCCAATATAGCGGCTTGCTACACTCTGAAATAAGTACTGCTTGGCATCAGTTGTCTTCTCAATGATCCTGTCCAAGTTGTTGACGAAGGAATCTCGGACTCTCTTCCACACATATAGCTGAAACTCCCTGAGTATCTTCCTCATTAGCTAGAACACGTTGGTTTGTAGCAGCTCAAATTAAAATTTCATTCATCTATGAGTTGATCCTATGCGATGTATTGATTACTGTAACTATTATGATTTAATTCGGCAGCCTCAAAATCATAGATCTTCATGGCTTCTTGATATTGATGTAACTGAAGGGTTCCATTATTGCATAAGTAGGCATAGGAAAGGAGATCCAAGGGTTGGAAATTTGCAAGAGATTATAGCATAGGGACTATAACTGTATCTTGATAAAATTAATAGAGTCACAATTCTAATCACTTATTTGTTGTATATTTTGTGATATTTCAGTAGCATATTTGTTCAAAGGCTAGGGTCTACCTTCTTATAGAGTTACTGGTAGTAATAGATGTTTTCAGTTTAGTTATTTCTGTTCAGTGTGGAATTTCAGTTTGATATATTTATAGTTAGATTCAACAAAATTCATTAAGTAATTGCATTATTAGGTTTCCTTTTGACCTGTTGTAATGGTGTGGTGTGACACTCGACTATGTGGTTAATTCTTTCTTTTATGTAGAAGTGTGTTAATAATTGTTACATATCTTCTCAGCTCTAGTGTTGCTTGTTATTTATTTTTCTTAGAGTTTCCCCAAATTATATAGGTCATTTTCTTTGATGATTTTGTTGCTTTGATTGATGATTGGTGATCATTCTGGTTTGGTAATATATACTTACATTTTCTTGAAGAGTAATTATAGGTTGATTTATCCTTAAATTATAAACCTTAATATTGATATGATAGGAAACAAAAGTTCTTTTCAATTCCTATATTGGTAATTTAATTTTGTTCTTTATAGAGAGCTGAGTTGGCTCAACAGTGATTAGGATTGAGTGATTTACATTTTATTCATCAACTACTGAAAATGTTTATGCATATATTTTGATAATTTCCTTTGAAATAAATAGACTTCCCAGGGTTAACAATTAATATTGAACACTCTGCTTGTTAATAAATTAATGAGTATATATAGTTCCCAACATTTTGGCGCCGTTGTCATGCAAGGTAATTGATAGACATAGTTAGTAGTTGAATTAATTCATTTTCTTTAAAAATTTTGATTCTCGGGTGCAAGAGCGATAAGACGCAGTGAAGATATGTGTCTCCTTGAATAGACTGAATATGTTCCTTACCCAAGGATCAGGTATGATTTATAAGCTTGCATGATTCATAGGTTTGCATGATTATGAGAAGAACTCAACGAGAAATTCCTAGAACCCCCCAAGATACTAACTTGGAATAAATAAATTCATGGTTGTATCCCAGGCTTAGGAATAAATAAATTCATTGATGAACTAATTTCCAAGTTTGATTCTTATACTCGAGCTCGATATCGAGGACCATCATCTGTGAGAAGAAGCCATGTTTCTCCTAGGCTAGAGGCATTAGTTTCAACTGTGGAGAGATTAGTAGGATCCGTGACACCATTTGGTGTCCTTGTGGAAGGAAATCCAAGAGATAGGGGTAGTTCTGTGGGATTAGGTGGACCAGAGGTGGTATATCGAATTAACGGTGAGGAAGTTACTAAAGAAGAGTGGTTGCAGTTTCAATAGAAGTTTGAAGATCATAAAAGGCGAGAAAATCAAGAGGAAGAGATAATCATGAATAATGATTGTCACCATGACGATCGTGAAGAAGAAGTAGGGAAAAATCATAACGATGATGGTGACCTCCAACATGAGGAGATAGTTGCCAATCTTCAGTTCCCTATTCGACAAATCACTAGACAGACCCATACGAAAAACATTTCACCTTTAGTGTTCGCTCACTTTCATGGGAAGTCCACAGAGGATCCAGATAAATTCCTCTTCAAGTTCGACATTCTGTGTCGAAGTTATGACTACACCTTAAGTAAGCATAAATTGAAATTGTTTCCTGCCACCTTGAAAGATGATTCCTTGTGATGGTTTATGAATTTGGGTGGAGAAACTGTTGCAACGTGTGATCAGATGAAATAGGTATTTCTTGTGAAGTACTAAGAATATTGCAGATTGAAGGATAAGAGGGAAGAATTATTTAAGATGGTGCAGAAAGACGATTAAAGTTTGGAGGAATTTGTGGAAATTCTTATGTATAATGTGCTGAAATCAGGCCATACCACTATTGGAAGGGATGTTCTCAAGATCATTTTATTGGATGGAATAAGGGAATACTACCTTGACATGCTTAATCTGTTAGGGAAGGGGGACATCTCTAGAGAACCCTTTAATCATATTGTGAACTTATGTTGATGATACTCTATAAGGTATTCCAGGGCCAATACAAGGGACCGATATGTCTTCTCACAAGCACATAAGTCATCTAGTGGAGGAGCCACTCGGGCAGAGATAGGTAACCTTATTGATAATTTTAAGAATGACATGATGAATTCCATTTCTTTGTAGCTGGATGTCATGAGAGAAAAACAAAAACAAGTGGCCCAAGATTTGGTACTTGGGGTATTTTTCCCTAAGTGCAGGAAAAAGAACCCATTAAGATAGTGTCTTCTTGATAAGGTAGAGGCATGTGGTCTGTGTGAATTTGAACATGACATTAAGGATTTCCCTTCACTTCCTAAGGAAAAAAGAAGTTTTTAAAGCATCCATTATAGACATAGAGCAAGGATGTTTCATATAATGTCCCAAATTTTGAATTGGGTCACAATGACCAAATCACATTTTCCATATTCATGAAATTTGTCAAATGAATGCTTAAAGTCAAATAATTTCCAAGGAGGAAAATCACTAGTTTCCTAGGTTGGGGGGGGGGGATCTTGGAGATTTGGAATAAGGGGGATAATAAATGATGTTTAGAAATTAGAAGAGGATAAATATTTAATAATGTATATTATTAAATAAATACAAGAAAAAATTTAAGTGGCAATGGAGCATGGAGGCACATGGAGACTATGGGGCCCACACAAGCTAGAATTCCTATGTTAAATGGCATCCTCCTCTTGTAATTTTGAATCTATGGGAATCCTAATGTTTTGGCATGGATTATGAGGTTAATATACTTGTAAATATAGTTCATAGGTTGAATTTGGGATGAATTATAACTTACATGGGAGAGGAAGATCCAAATGGGAGTTTCATGGACACTTGGCTAGATTCCCCTTACATTTATGACATATATGACACCAATGATGGATATTCTATGACTGTTATGACACAAGTAAGATATGAAGGCTGAAATACTGACATAATGACATGTTATTCCTGAATAGAGAATATTAGAGGTCGAATTTGTGAGTTGGATAAGGCCAAGAGTCTCATACTCAAATTTGGGAGAAGAGGGAAGGTGAAGAGAGAGGCCACATGGCATAGCATGAGCAGCCACGCCAATTAGAATTGGCTTTGGTTTATGGATGGATTTGGAACCTTATAAGACCAATAATATTTATAAAATACAGGTATCATCCATGAGAAGAGGCTTTTTTATCATTTCATGAATTTGGGTTTGTGAAGAGAGAGCTAGTGGATGACTAGTTCCTTGCCTTAGCCAATTTTTAGGGTGAAATATTCCCATCATAATTGGTGATTTGGAGAGGCCACTCAGGTATTTCAAGGATATTAAATGGATTCATAAGTTTCAGGTGAAATCTACAGGAATTTCATGGACATCTCAATATCATCTTGTTCTTCCATTCATCTCGAGTTTTCTCACCATATTTCAGCTCTATGGAGTGAAGCGCACTTGGTGAGCTATTCTTCTCTTTGAGGGAGCTTTTAGTGGTCCAGTATTTTGTATTCTGATGTAAATGCTCTGTATTTAAAGTTAATAAATCTCTCAGGTCTAAATGCCAAGATATCTCATGTATTGTTGTCCAATATTGAAGAAACAATGCCATTTCCCCAATACCTTGTTGTAAACTCTTGCAACCTTGATGGAATCTAATATATGTGTGTACCATTGATTATTTATGAATGAATGAACTGTAATGAATTTATAATATTGGTTTCATGTTCAGTAACTGATAATTTGTGCCCATTGAGTCGAATTTCATATCATTTGGAGCACTACATCTCGTTTCCCCAAGGGTCCGAAACTAGTTTTTTTATATCTGATTGGAGGAAGTTATAACAGCCATGGGAGGTCAATTGGTCATGTATATGAGTCTATGATAATGTATTATACATATACCATGCTTCAATTTGAGAATTATATTGGTTTGCAGCACACTTGGGAAGTCATTTCTATCATTCACCCCGAGGGGGATTTGAGCCCCAAAATTGCTAGTTAAAGCATCTATCTTATTCAGAATTTCATATAGAGTTGAAAAATTAATTTGAAGGAAATAATACATACCTGAAAATTATAATTAAGTTATTATATTAATCATACACCTTATGGTACAATTCAAGAGCATTTGGAGCTATTTGGAGTCATCTACGGGGGTTGGAACCTCAAAACTACTAGTAAATTCATGGAGTTCTCTTGGATACCTATTCGACCCCAAAATGACATATGATGCTTCAAATATAATTTAATTAATGTCTGATACCAGAGACAAGTATACCACCGACCATTAGTGAAGGTTGTACAATGTTGTGAAGATATTTGTTCCAGGACCTAAGGGGGATTTCCACCTCCCAAATTGACTAGTATTGTCCCAAAACTTATTCCCTCAAAAATTGCAGACCATGGTTGGGTATATGCTTGATGTTTGCACAAAGATTAATTTTATGCCAGCGATTTTTTATGGTTTGAATTTATTTTTCCTTGTCGTCGAAAGCATTTGATACTATGAGTCAGAAGCGCAGTTAATTGCGCGCCCGTCGTTGTGGAGAAGTAACAAGAAGTCGTGTCTGATCAAAGATTTATTTCCTCCTATGCTTTTATTTATTTTTCTTAATCAGTGGCTTGTTGGAATACTGTTAGAACATTTGTCTCTACATCTTCTGCCGTTGCGGAGGAGGTATTGTGAAGCTTCCTGAGGGTTGTATCATCCTTTTCTGATCCCCGCCATTTTTGATTCGCAGATTTTAAGTCATCAGCTTTCACCGTTGCGGCTCTAGAAGGCACTATATTTTTGATGTAGTTTGATTTTGTTTTCCACGTGACCATTAATTTTTGGCCAAAGTCATGTTTATTTTTGCTCCGATTTTTATTGGTCTGCGGAACTTGGTGCCTTTATGGTTTCCACCGCTGCGGCTCTCCAACCAACTATTGGTCGAAGGCCTTAGTTTGGTGAACTCTGATGTGAGTTTTATTTATTTATCTTCCCAATGCCATTGTGGGTCTCCTAGCTCTTCTATCATATGCCGTTGTGGAGGAGATACTGATAGTATCGCCGATCCTGTAGCCGTTCTGCCTCCCGATGGTTTTATTTTTCCTGTCAATTTCATGTTGACCACAACATATATATATTGGGTTTGGGGGTTATTATTGCATGTCGTTCCTATAGCCTCATTAAATCTGTTGGAGGGAAACAAAAAGAATCCTAAACTTTGTACAAGGAACACAAACTCATGGGATTCACTCTGTTGCATAATCTATCCTAGAGTTAGGTTGTTTTACTGACTCTGATTGGGAAGGTGACAACACTGATAGAAAATCAACTTACAGATATGTGTTTATTCTTGTAGATGGACCAATCATCTGGTCAAGTAAGAAGCAAATTGCAATTGCATTTTCATCTACAGAGGTAGAATACAAAGGAGCTGTAAATGAAGCTACTCAATCTTTGTGTTTGCATGGAATACTTTGAGAGTTTGGGATTGAGTCTAAGAATTCTATAGTCATCTATTGTGACAATCAAAGTACCATTCGAATCTCAACTGATATAGAACTGAGGCAGTGAACCAAACACATAGATATCCATATGCACCACATCAGAGGACTTATCTATGATGGGGTCATTGCTATGCTCTAGTACACATCATTTGAGCAAGTTGCAGACATATTCACCAAGATGTTTTCTGAGAATACTTTCATCAATATCAAATCATTGTTGGGGATATCTAATCATGTGGTGAATACTGATTCAAGACAAGATTTATTACAATTTTGTTCATGTCCATGTTTAAGGGAGGATTTTTCCCTTGTGGTTTTGCTTCTTTCCTTATTTTGTATGAACAAGAAGTATGTAAAGGGTGACTAATCCTTGTTGCTATGACCTGTTAAATTTGTGAACCATTGATCTACAAGAAAATGAGAGAAATTGAGAAGGGAGATTATGCAGTGGAATTAACAAGGAAAATGTACACTGAACAGTAAAATAATGTCACAAATTTCAAATGAAACATACAAGTATTGATCAGTTAATCACAACATTAATCTATGTTCATTATCCCATTAAATTTGTGAGCCATTGATCTACAAGAAAATGAGAGAAATTGAGAAGTGGAATTATGCAGTAGAATATCAAGAACAATGTACACTGAATAATGCAAGTTTGAGACAAATTTGATAAGAGTTGATTAGTTAATTACAACATTAATATTCATTCATTCCAACAGTTATACAATGGTGTTACAATAAGAAGAATTTGAATCATGTGGATAAGATTTGAATCTACCAACAAAACCTGACTGACTGGCTAAATCAGTGTGTCTAAATCACTTTTGGAGCTCACTAGTCTAACTTTAGATGTATAAATCAGTCTACAATCAATGAAACTAGTTAAACTGATGAGGTAGGCAGACAAAGGTGCCACTCCCCATGTAACCATGCAAAACTGGTGCTAGACTAACTGAGAGTGATCTAATTGATTTTAACTAGAGTTTGACTTAACATAACTTCCTACCTAGAATAACCAACTGATGGAGGTTGTTGGTGGCACTTAGAGTGGCTCCTAGAATGTAGGGATTGGCATCGGTCGCACCAAATGGCACTGGTGGCACCAGTGGCAACAGTGACACCAATATCATTGTGGAACCAAACTCTATCAAATGAATCCTAAGTTAGGAAAGATGATCAATTAGACTATATATGGACAAGGGAGGATTATATAATCCTAACACCTCCCCTTAATCCTAACTTGGACAAATTTGGGCCCTGGAAACTAGGCCAAAAGTCACCCATACAATCTATAAGAAATAAAGCTTCGTATTAAAATAAGGTAAATGGGGAAAAACTCATGGGAAACCTCCCCCCCCCTCAAAATAAGAAGTGAATTTGGAAAACAAGCTATACTTAAAAGGAAATTTTCCTCTTTGGGCAAAAACTTGTAAATTTTGCTGCAATTTAAAGCTCTGTGGAGAAGCCATGCATAAAAATATTGAGACTGTGCATGCAAACCTCTCCAAACTAAATTTTTATGTCTAGAGGAATTTTCCTCTTTGGAATATGCTCAACTGAATCAGGAACATAGACAATTCTAAGATGAAAATTGGGTTCATATAGAGCAACTGAGATCAACTGATGAGAGAGAAAAAGTGCTTGAGAATTCGAACCATGTGAGGTAATCCCAATAAAATTATATGTTACATCCTTGAACATCGAACCATGTGAGGTAAAATCATCTCCAAGTGTTAGGAGCAAGTGTCTACACGAATGCATGATGTTTCCATCTTTACTAGTACTGTGAGAGATGAGCATGTGATAAAGTATAAAGGTAGAGAATTCATGAAACCATGGAGAGAGAATGATTGAGCTCCATAAGATGATATATATTCTAAAATATCCATTGATTCACAAAATCTAATATCAACAAACTCATGATAGAAAACTAACATCGAATCCTTAGCAACAATTTTGAAAGAGACTTGATGTACTTAATGTTTCACACCAAAATTGATGAGAACAACTACAAGCATGACTAGAGGCTCTTGAAACTTAAAATTCATACCAAATAAGGTAATATCATAACCAAATAAGGTCACATCATATCCAAGAGTCTGGAACAAAGGTTCCAAGTGCTCCACTTAGATGGTAGATGCACATTTTTCTCCTTCTTCAACAAAACCCTGAGTATTGGTGGAAGCAATCATGTAGGAATTTGATGGAAGATATAGATAAATGAGAGTGAATGGATCACTCTTAAAATATTATATTTATTCCAAAATATCCAAATTTTTACTTTTCTGCACAACAGTAACAGCATCAGAGAGAGAGAAAATGAATTCCTCTTCATTTTTTGAAGCAATCACTCGCAAAATTTGCACATAATTTAAAATAGAAGAACCACTTGAGAATGCTTGAGTAGAATGGGAGGAGAGTTTTTATTCAATAATATATATTCAAATGTCTTCTTTTGGATCAACTATATGAGAAGATGAGATATCAGAGATCTCATAAACTTCCATAGTAGCAGGAGAAGAAGTCACTCCAAGGAGACTTTCTTCAATTCGAATTGACTGCATTGAAGATTCTTCTTCTTCTTCATCTTGAACAACTTCATTAGAGAGAATAGAGACCGAGAATTTTGAAGAAAGAAATATTGTGGTGCTGGGTGTTCTCTCCAAATTGTGGTGCTGGGTGTGCTCTCCAAATTTCTATAATGATCCTCATTGTGCTTTCCAAAGGTTCTATCCAATTCCATCCAGAGATCCTTTGGGTATTCAATAGAATCAATACGGTAGCGCAAGCTTGGATAAAAGGCCAGACATATTTCTTGTAAAGGAAAGTTTCCTATGGGTAGGGTTTAAGAGGCCATCAATGTACTGGGGTTAAAAGGTGGATGAAAATGTTTCTGCAAGCATATATAAGCAAGTTTCAGAGATTAGAATGGTTCATACCTTATCCAAATGAAGGTTTATCCAAGCATCCCTTCAATCCTCTTCTTGCTCCTCTTGCTCCTCTTGCTCCAAGAGACCTGCAAAAAAATTATACCTTCCTCAAACCAATATGACCACATATAAAGAAATGATAGTCAAATAAACATGAAATAATGATCTAACTAACATCATCATATCATCATAAACAAATATTCAATCAAACATTAAATAATAATTTGGTAAGAAGAAGGACATCACATCTTTATTAATCCTGAAAACAAGTACAAGTATACCTTCTCTTCAAGTTCGGCACCTCATGAAACCTTGATCTGGTTCTGCTACTTCTCTTCTCCAAGAAACTCAGCCTCCAAGATCTGCAACACAAGGAGAATGCTTCTAGGGAAAAGGTGTGGGCAAAGAGAGTCCCAATTCCTCTAGCATAGAATCCAAGATCAAAAGGATCGAACAAAGGTACTTGAAAGAGAGATAAATGTCAGACAAAACTGATCTCTGGGACATATAAGTCCATATATAAATCATCGCCATAAAGATACAGGTGGATCCGACATATGTATAACTGATGAAACTATCATGGTCGCTCAATATGCAAAAAGGCGCCATATCAAATTTAAAGGAGTCATGGCCACAAATGAACAAGGTGGATCCATGCTCAACAATGGATCATAGCCACAAGAATACAAGGTGGATCTACGTCTCAGCAAAATGTCATATAAAATGTAACAAGGTCTTTCCCAGCTCGGGCAATAGCAAAAAATGATGATGCTACTGTCGACCCAAGGTCTTCAATCCAAACCACCCAAAAAGGTACGAATCCTAACCATGAGAATAAAGGATCTAAATTCAAACATGGAGGAAATCATTTGATTACCGATCAATAATGAAAACCGTTAACAAACGCAAGGAAAACCACCATTAATGAAAATGGTCCCCAAGGTACCTAGTACATTCTAACAGGTGTGATTACAAGGACTTGAAGTCGAACACTTGAATAATCCATTGAGTAAGAGACGAGAGTACAAGGACTTGAAGTCGAACACTTGAAGAATCCATTGAGTAAGAGACGTTAAGGTATTCCCACTACCCAATAGCGAGGGATATTGCCACTGATGACTACAATCCCCAAGGTACTGTCATAAAACTCTAAATATCATCCCCAGAGCAAGGTGTGTTGCATTTGATAGGAAGAGATCTGTTGGAAGGAAGGAATTAAGGCATCCTTCATCATCCAGCACGAGGTAATTCAAAGACTAATTGGATCTAGAATTGGTACTGAATTTCATGACAAGAAACGCTGAAGACACGATGTAATGAACTGATACCAGGGAATGGCAGACACAAAAGTTCAAGGAAACTGCAGAATGACCGACAAAGGTTTAATCCTTAAACAGTGAGCACGACACAAAATTGACTTAGGTAGATTTTGACACAAAAAGACCAATGACAAAAATATGCAATGTAGGAGACATTGACAGATTCCCCATATAATTGGAAAAGAAACCAATTGGAGGAGTAAGAAACTCTGAATCAGGATAAGGTCAAAATACTAGGACCCAACTGTTGATAGACTCAAAACTAGTGCTTTGTGCAAGGAAACAAGACTTTCTACCATGATTTAAAATACATTTGAATGAACTTCCCTTCCCCTCTTTCTTGTAAAGGTTTAACGAGTCCAAGAAAGCAAACTTGGGACCATCTTCATTTTTGGCAAGCTCGAAGAAGAGATAGAAGAATGCTTGATAAAGCACTGATTCGTGGATTTTACAAGCCCGAACTAGTACATGCTTGACAGTGTTTTCATAGTTTAGAGAGTCTGAAAACTCCAAAGAAGAATCCAGGGGGGTCCTTTTTCATCCAATTTAGTCTCCTGAGGCCGAAAAAATATAAAACAAAGCATAGAAGAACTCTCTTAGATTCTGAAGAAGTAAGGTGCACCTTTTTTGTACTTAGTCGAGAAGGTCCGAAAAAGGTTAAATTACCACCTACCCAATACTCCTTTAAAAGCAGCATATAGCCTAAGTTTTACGAGTGTGAAGGAATGCAAGATCACTCAGAAATATCCATTTGATTACGAGGAATGGGGATTACAACAATAAAATTGATGCTTTGTTCTTTAGGGTTTGACGAGCATGACAAAGACATAAAGTACACCCAGAATCTTTTTCATGTTTAAGTCTAGAGCATGAAAAAGAGAAAACTAAGCTCATACCGGGGGTTCCTTTTCCATAAATTTAGTCCCTTAGGTCTGGAAAAGTGATAAACCTATGCCTGAGAATACTCTTCTCAATTCTATAGAAAAGAGAGTATTCCTTTCTCGTATTATTCCACATGGTCCAAGAAAGAGATAACCTACCACCAATGTGGATGCCCATTCACATATTCTTAACGAGCCTGAATGGACAAGTTTACTTGGCAGTCAAGTCTATTTTAAGGAGTTAGACCTGGGCCTAAGGAAACTCAATATCTTTCCCATGAAGTTTTAACGAGTCTAGAAAAGTCAACTCGTGGCCTCCTTACTGTTTTTAACGAGCTCGAAGGAGAGCAGAAAGAATTCTCTAAATGTGAGGAGACGAGTGTCATAGGCAGGCAAAACTAGTTCCAAGCGCAAGGAACAAACCTATGCATAATGCAAGGAAAGAGAGAAAGACAAGGAAACTCAGGGAACATCTCCTCAAGGTAAAAGGTGTCAAGCTGCAAAGGAAAAAAGATACAAGGATGAGTAGCAATGACAACAAAGATGAGGGCTTATACAATGAGATAAAAGCATGAAAGCTGACATCAGGCTCATAGGCGTGAGCAGGGCACATGCAAATGTAGTTACAACTTGAACAACAAGACAAGGCCAGTAAATAGTTGTGAATCCAACTAAAAATCCTGTCTCAAAGAAACAACAACATCAGAATCATATTCAGAAGAAAATATCCGATGGAGGTCACTTTATCATAAACACATCCAACTTTGATATCTTCTACAAAAGGTAAAGTCAAGGCAGAATCAACCGAAGAAGATTCTATAGAACCAAGGCTCGAGGGTTTATAATAAGTAAGATCAACCTCAAAAGGAGAGAAAAAATCAACAAGGGATATAGATTTTGCAGGAACACACTCAATATCACAGGAGTTGAAAAATTCATAAGAAAAATCAAACTCATCAAGATCACTGACTTGCTGTTCAAAGGAAGAGTCAAAAGACTCAACAAGATCAACATAAGAAGATCGATCCATGGAAATATCAGGCTTACTAAGAAAATTAGGGTTATACTTAGTCACAACTGAACCAACATATAATAGAAGGTTAGACTGTATCAAAGACTCTAGGAAGACTTCATCCAAAGGAAGGAGATCCCCTGAGATAGGACACATGTCTAAATTTTCAAATGGATCGACAGAGTGGAGATTAGGCCCTGCAGCCTGTATATGATGACTCACCTGGTCAACTGCTGGGACCAAGTCCTGAGAAGGTAAGCATGAAAACAGAGGTTTCTTCTCAATAGGAATTGAACACGGAGGACATGAGGCCACATAGCTCACATGTGGCGGGGTAGTGTCTATAGAAACATTGGGAATTGATAAAGGATAGACCTGGTCTCTAGTTGGGTCAGGAGAAGGATCACGAAAATCCAACTAATCGATAGTGACAATTTCTTCGCCATGATTAAAGTACATCACATGAAAGAATGTTGACACCACAGCTTGCATGGAATAGACATAATCACGTCGAAGGAGAATATTGAAGTCCAAGGGGTATTCTATCACCATGAAGTCAACTAAGACAGTCTTCCCACCCAAAGTAATAGGTGTTTGAGTAAGAATTCCCAAGGCTATACAAGTTCTTCTATCAAACGCCAGTAACTAACTAGAAGTTGACACAAGGCTGGGAGATCCCATGCCTCGCCAAGCACGAGCAGAAAAATTACTAATTGAGGCTCCTTCATCAACAATACAACGATCAATCGTGTATGGTTCAACTTTGACCTTTATCTAGAAAGGTGCACCAGAAGGAAGGCGCGGCTCAACTAGGCTATCCTAATCAAAGGAAGCAATCTGAGAGCTTGTTGGGGGTACATCCGAAGAGAATTCAGTGCCCCCTTGTTCAGTAAGTTTTGAACTAGCAGTGAAGAAAATGTGACTAGCAGACACTTCACTCTCCAAAGGAAGAGTGGGATTTATTGACAATGGAACTGATTCAACCGCTTCGTGAAATTCACTCTCTGAAGGGAGAGTGGGATTGACCAAAGATGACATTGGTTCAATCACATCAAGATCACTCTCTAGAAGAAGAGTGGGATTGACCAAAGATGAGATTGGTTCAACCACAAGATCAACCAAAGGTTGAGCAGGTTGTTGAGAAACTATCGGTTGTTTAGGAGAAGAAAAATATTGAGTCTCGATCCACACTCTTTGCACCTTTGTGATAGCAGGGCACTGGTGAGTAAGATGATATCCCTTGTATAGCTTACAAGGGAACTTAAGTTTTCATTTTAAATGACCAGTTTTCTCAACGATGTTAACATGACTAGTAGTGGATGACTTTTTGCTCTCAGCATGACCTACAAAGGCTGAGATTTTTCCCACAGTGTGGACTACAGAGGCTGGGTGACTAGGTCCAACCTGACTGAGAGAGGTTGGTTGTTGAGAGACTTCAAGATGTTCAAAAATGGGATGACCATGAAACCAAACTCTTTGCACCTCTGCAATGGAAGGACATTTATAAGGTGGTCTCCCTCACAAAGCTTACAAGGAAACTTGAGCTTTTGTTTTGAACGGGTAGTCTTTTTAACAATGTCAACATGACTCGCAGTGGATGACAGATTGTCTTCAACATGAACCATAGAGGCTGAGAGACTTCCCCCAGCATGACTTACAGAGACTGATAGACTGGGTCCAACATGACCTGTAGAGGTTGGATGGGCACCACCAGCATGAACAGCAGAGGATAAATGGTTAGAATCAACATGCTTTGCAACGGTTGAGTGTGTGCCCCTGGCATGAACTTTAGAGGCTGGGTGGATGGATCCAACATGGCTTGCAAAGGTTGGATGGGGAGGTTCAACTTGACATACAGAGGTTGAATGGGTGCCATCAACATGAATTTTAGAGGCTGAGTTACTGGATCCGACGTGACCTGGAAAGGTTGGAAGGATCCCACTAGCATGATCAATAGAGGCTAGATGGTGAAGATCAACTTGACTTGTAGAGGTTGAGTGCTTAGATCCAACATGACCTACAGAGGTTGGATGGGTGCCCCCAGCATGAAATACAGAGGCTAGGTGGTGAGATTCAACTTGACTTGCAGAGGTTGAACGGGTGCCCCTTGCTTATGTGCCTTCTTCCTATTCCTCCTTCTTTTACTCCTTTTAGACTGTTGATTACTAGTATCGGTACTTTCACTGCATGAGGTAGAAGGAGGAGGAGAATCAACTACAAGTGAAGAGAAACAAGTGTTTTGATGCCCCTGATATAAGGATCTTACTTGAGAAGCTTCAAGAACATTCAGGGAATTTGGAGTGGAAAAAAACCACACCAGTATCCCTAGGGTGAATCCAGGAAGATTCACGGTGGCCATCAAGGGAACACTAACATTCACTGTGAGAGGAATAGTACAAGTAGTTCCTAGCATGGGGATCTCTTGGTTGGTGTTTTAAGGGGTGTTATGCATAGTTTCAAACAATAAGATATATTATAAGTTCAATAGGCAACCAAAAATACAAAGCACACACTTGAAGGCAAACTAAGTACAGACAAACTACACAGCACTCACTAAAAATTCCTAAAGCCAAACAGACAAATAGGTATAAGATATGCTTTCCAGAAGAAAGTTGATAGACAGTTACTTGGTGTCCCTATAGATGTTCATAGGCACAAGTGGAGGAATCACCCACCACCATCCCACACCTTCTACCAAGGTTACCTTCCAAGCCCATCCAAGGTCAACCAGAAATAGCCTTCCGGTGTACCTGTGTATGAACCCTAGATGTCAAAGAGACTAAAGGATACCTTAACTATATTGATAGTTTGGGGGGGCAGTCGCAAGCCTGGTTCATATGTATCAGCTAGGTAGCAAAGCTCGAAACCCTGTCTAAGACAAAATCCCCAGATGCGCAAAAACCTTGGTCTACGCTTTGACAAGGAATCAGAGGGTTATCTCCTCAGTCCAAGTCTCCACGTGACCTCATACTTAACTCCCATTTTAGAGGAGCTTCCCAGATACAATCAATGTAGAAAAGGGTTTACCTAGTGATTGCCCAACTACGTTTGAAATTTTATACTTGTGGAGAGTTAAAACTCCCTAATCCACAAGTCTAGCCTGACCTAGTTGGTGTATGACCCTATAAAATAAAACTTACTAATAATTTTTAAATTATATCATTTATTTTAAGGGATGTTCTTAGTCAGAGGGTAAATGGTGTGAAACTTATGTGGTGTTTTGACTCAAAGTTGAAACAAAATGACTAAGCAATGAGAAATGAAATGCAAAAAGAAAAAACTATTCTGTTTTTCTTTTTCAAATAAAAACTTGAAAGCCATAAAAGAACAAATTCCTTTTATTTTTATTTTTAAAACAATGATATGCCATGCAATCTAGACTAAAAACCTAATCTACATGCATATAAAGCAAACATGTGTTTTTTTATTTTTCTTTTATAAATGAAAAATAAAAATAGCCTATCAACTAATGCAAGCAAGTACTGTAAACAAAGCAAATAGACAACTACTATACACCCCACAAACAAACCCTATGTTTCCCTAAAGTTGGATATCAACCTCTCTTGAAAGGAAGGCTCACAAAAGTAAACAAGCCAACAACTTTTGAATGAAGATATTGAGCAATAATATTGACATAAACAAAGGTCAAGAAGTTCCAAGAATCAATCTAAACCCACAAACAGAGGCTGCTCAGTACCTTGTCCAACAAGGTCAAGCCAAAGAAGGAGGTGGGGGGGAAGGCAGTAAAAAAAAAGTTCAAATACTTGAAAGAGACTTACAAGATAGAAAAAGAGCACCTAAAAGAGATAAGAAAACCTCTCAGGAGTCATGCACATGCATAGGACCCTTGAATACCATACAAACAACCCTCAAATCACCCAAAAACCCTAAAAAATGGTGAAAGAACAAAAAATCAGGTGCATACGTGGGTTTCCTTAAGGTAGGTCGCATATTACACACAGGTTGCAGGTAGTGCAAGTCATGTATACAACATAGACACATGACTGTTTATCCCGAAAGTCACGTATGGATGACAAAAGGCACAAAAAAGGTCAAAACCTGACTTAAGAAGGTAGGAAAGGTGTTCCAATAGACTCAACAGGTGTTCCTAACTTGTAAGAAGGACCTGAAACTTTACAAAAGGCTGAAAGAAATACAAATAAACCCCAAATAGACAAGGCTCTCCCCAGTGGAGCTGCCAGTTTCGTTGTAAAGGAAATTTTCCTATGGCTAGGGTTTAAGAGGCCATCAATGTACTGGGGTTAAAAGGTGGATGCAAATGGTTATGCAAGTATATATAAGCAAGTTTCAAAGATTAGGATGGTTCATACCTTAGAAAAATGAAGGTTGATCCAAGCAGCCCTTCAATCCTCTTCTTGCTCCTCTTGCTCCTCTTGCTCCAAGAGACCTGTAAAACAAATTATACCTTCCTTAAAACAATATGACCACATATAAAGAAATGATAATCAAATAAACATGAAATAATCATCTAACTAACATCATCATATGATCATAAAAAAATATTCAATCAAACATTGAACAATAATTTGGGAAGAAGAAGGACATCACATCTTTATTAATATTGAAAACAAGTACAAGTATACCTTCTCTTCAAGTTCGGCACCTCATGAAACCTTGATCTGGTTCTGCTGCTTCTCTTCTCCAAGGAACTCAGCCTCCAAGTTCTGCAACACAACGATAATTCTTCTAGGGAAAAGGTGTGGGCAAAGAGAGTCCCAATTCCTCTAGCATAATGATGCAAATATTCAAGTCTCCTCTCATGGACCTCCCTACCTATATTTATATGCTTAGTGAAGAGTTAGGGTCGAAGACAAAGTAGTTACAACTAAAGGAGTCAGTTGCATAACTACCCAAACTACCCGAATTTCAAAATACATATTTTTTTGACTCTTTCAGGAGGCGTACGCGGGTTGCAGAGACAACAGTTGCGTACATGAGGAGGTATACGTGGGTTGAAATGTATAAATTCATGTATTTAAGGTGTACGTGACCATTATATATAGAAACTCGCATACATATGTGGGTTTCCTTAAGGAAACTTTTGTACACATCAAAAAACTCATTTTTAGGGTATTTTTGGGCATTTTTAGTCTTTAATGTCTTCTGAAAAGTTTTATCTAACATAAATATATTTCCAATAGTGTAGAGATGAGGTCAAACAAAGTTACAGAACTCAATATATGAGTCCTCCAAGTTAGGTGTTTTTTCAATGACTTTCAGTGACTTTCATGAAGTGTCGTCATGGAAGTGTCGACATGCGACGAAATCATGGGAAAGTGGTCATAGGAAGAGATGTGTCATTTTGAGCTATAACAATATTGTTCCAAAAAATCTATCATCATCATTTAGCCAATCATTCTCATCTTCATAAGACTCTTTACCAAGTCTAGTAGATACCTCATAGATACCTTTTCTCTTTAGAGATGAAATCATCTTCAATTTCCACTCTGAATATCTTGTGAATGGAGTAAGAAGAGGAACTGATAATATCGAATCCATATTGAAGTTGTACCTATAAAATATCACTTCAAAACAAAATCAAATCACAATCATGTCATTTTCAAGCCTTTCTACCTCGACATGTACACTTTCTCAGAGTTTGTTACACCTAGATAGACTTCTCTACACATAATCCAGATGGAGCAAGGATATCATTCCAGGATTTATGTGGAAACAAAGCTACTTCTGTTGTACAATGGATATCAAACAAGATTTTCTACTAGTCTGAACAAGGCTTTGATACCATGTTAAATTTTGGAACCATTGATATCGAGGAAAATGAGAGCAATTGAGAAGTGGAATTATGCAGTGGAATGTCAAGAACAATGTACATTGAACAAGACAAATTTGAGACAAATATGATAATAATTGATCAGTTAATTACAACATTAATCTTCATTCATTCCAGTAGTAATACAATGGTGTTACAATAAGAATAATATGAATCGTGTGGATAAGATTTGAATCTGTCAACTAAAACTGACTAAATGACTAACTCACTGTGTCTAAATCACTGTCGGAGATCACTAGTCTAAATATAGATTTCTAAATCAGTCTATAATCAGTTAAACTAGTTAAACTGATGAGGTATGTGTAAAAAGGCTCCACTCCCCATGCAACCATGCAAAATTGGAGCTAGACTAACTAAGAGTAAAGTGACCGAACTAATTGTAACTAGAGGTTGACTTAGCATAACTTCCTACCTACCACAACGAACTAATGGAGCATGTTGGTGGAACTTATAGTGGCTCCTAGAATGTAGGGATTAGCACCGGTGGCACCAAATTGCATAGAAGGCACCAATGGCACTAGTGCCACCAATATCATGGTGGCACCAAACTCTATCAAATGACTCCTAAGTTAAGAAACGTGATCAATTAGAATATATATGGACAAGGGAGGATTATATAATCCTAATAGGCCCTATATCTATGATATTTTCTGATATTGTACATAAATTCAGGCTTAATATGGGGTGTTGGGATAATAAAAAGGCATTCCAATACTTACGATAAAATAATTAATCTTTTTAATTAATTTCCTAGGTCGTACACTAGCTAGCTTGCATCCACTTGCATTTTAGTGGTCAAACTTGCCAAAATTTCCACATGGAGCACTTCGGAAATATTATGGATACGATTCTTCCAACTAACAAACTGTCTATTTTAGTAAGTGTGCATTCCTTCCTTATCCATAGTTTCCAGCTTTTTCAACAGTTTTAAGGAAAAAGGTAAAAGCTAGTTTTAATGTAGATTGCCTTGTTTTTTTCAACAAATCGCCTTCCTTATTTTAATCATCTAAAAGCACAATAAATTCCACTTTCCTTCACTTATCAGCTGTACCTACTCATTCAACAAATTCGTGAGCATCTTGACTGGTTTGGAAAGTGCTTTATGCACCTATAGGGGATTTTGACTAGTTTAGTAAGCCTGCTTTTGTACTAATTCGAATAACATATTTATGCTTTCAAATCCTTGGAGTATCTACATGGTAAGAATCCTATATCTATTTAATTATGGCTAGTGTAAATTAATATGAACAATAGTTTGTGTTACTCAACATATTTAGTCTCCTTTTGAGTGTTTCTTGCATAATTTTCAAGCATTTTTGTGAGTTCAATTAATCTAAGCTTGGGTTTAATTTCCACATTGGGCATTAATATATATTAGAGACTATATCAAAGTATATTTTTGGTAATAACGGTTTTGGGATGTCCACATTCAACCACTACACCTTTTTGAAAGGAAATAAATATCTATGAGCAACTGAAGTTTGTTTTTTGGGACACTTCGTGATTTTCAAGGCTTTCGGGAAATGACCTTAGGTGATTTTTTAAAGAAATTTTGTGTAATGAAATTTTATGTCCAACCTTTGGTTTTAGCTCATTTTTTTGTCATCATAATGCCGAGGTCACATGATGATGGAGGTGATGGAAATGGGGCTATTATTTCTCAAAATGATGTATAATGGTGATGGTGCTCATGACAAACTAAGTGAGAAAAAATAGCTTGCTAGTAGAGAGTATAACCAATATTCCACAAACTAAGGTTGATTAAGTCAACTTTGATAACCCCAATATGTTCTAAAACTTGTTATACAAACCACATTTCATGTCTTATTCTGGACCAATTGGTTACAATTGTACCAGTTGCAACCACTTTAGTTGGTGTCATCCACCTAGTCAAAATCCCTTGATAAATCCCTTACTTGGTCATTCTACCAAATGACACCAAAATACTCTAACTGGCATCTGAGAATGGGGCTTAATCACAAATTCCAACACCCCTCCTTCAACACAACTTATTAGAGGATGATGATATGCCATTTTCTTAGCAACCCCCTTCAATGACAACTTTCTAAATCCCAAGCATGGACCAAATCTTAACAACCTTCTCCTCTACTAATTACTTTGTGAAGATATCAATAATATGAACATATGGCTTACAATAAATAAAAGTTACAACATTTTCTTGTATGAATTATTTGAGGTAATGTTAATGAATTTCAACATGCTTCATTTTTTTTGATAAATAAATATTATGAGCCCCTTGTATTGTATTCTAATTTCCACAATACATTGTAGTTGATTTGTTACTAGGAAACCCTAACTCTCTCATCAAGTTAGAGTTCAAGCTACCTTATTTCCAACATTTACTACTCCTCTATATTCAACTTCATCAAGAAACAAGGAAACAACCCATTTCTTTTTACATGGGCATAAAATTGAACCAAATCTTAGATGAAACATATATGTAGAAGTTGATGTCTTTTCATTTCCATTTCCAACCAAATTTGAGTCATTATATCCAACCAACTGATTTGTATTTTTGTTGAAATACTTCATGCCAAGATGATATGCATCTTTGATATATTGAAAAATTACCTTAAAGGCCTTCATATTGCCTTCATATGGCATAATGGCTCTTTTGTAATTTGCATGAATCTAGAGATCAAACTAACAATAAAGGAAATATCAAGTCTAGTTTGAGTCAAATAAGTGTTATGGTTGAAATGACCTAATTAGCATAAGAATAATGGGAATAAGTAATAACATGCATTGATAAATGATTAAAGGTTAATGGGTAACAATGCCACTTTGAGGCTACAGGATTCTCTACAAATTATGTTCACAAATAAACCTTGATCATATATGAAACTAGATCTCCCTAATGTATATATATAAGCTATAAAGAATCTCATCCCCTTAAAGTTGTGTTGTTACCTATTAACTTTAAATAATTCATAAGGCGCATGCGCGCGTGTGCAATTAACATATCATAATTAATGTTATGTATTTCTATAAAATATATAACATAAATACCTATTTTATAACATAAATACCTCTTTATTACAAGCCTTCACTATTATAATTGGGAAAATTTGTTGTTAACAACAACATCTTTGTCATATGCCCATGGGGGTTGTTTGATTTTATGAGGATTCTTCCTAAACTTAAAATCTTAGACTTCTTTCTTTTTTTAATACTTTAGATGATATCTTCTCCCATGCAATAGACAACACATGCATGGATACTTTTTTTACAGTTACTCTATCCGTTGTTTTTGAATGGAAGACTTCATTGTTATGTAATTAAAATGCAAGAAGAATGTCAATATCTAATTGATGGATGAATATTATGTGTACAATGTTTATTCCAATTGAACAATATGGTTCAAATATTTAATAAAATTTTGGATTGTGATATTTTCTTCATGAAAAAAAAATCTTTGTCCTATACATCGTTTTAAACTAATACATAATATGTTATAGCATGCCAATTATTAATGTTGGAATTTGATGGCCAAAAAAAATCCAATGTTAATATGGTTGGAATATGAAAATTAAATGGTAAGAATTTTACAACTGAATTCATTGATTAGTATAAATAAATAACGTCTGTAAAGGAAGGTCCGATCTGATATAACCCAGTTTGGCTTCGTGAGAATAAAAATGAGGCTCGTAGAGCAAAGACTGCTAGAAAGTCTTCTGGTGGAGTTCCCATGGTTAGGAATATGTCGGGGTAAGTCTGATCTTTATCTAAATCCTATTAGTGGTGGGGGACAGAAAAAACAGAATTAGGAAAATTTACTTGGGTTTACAAGGATTTAGAATCAACAATTTATTCACAATTCAGTGTAAATTAAATTGTATGATTAAAGTTTTAGTAATTCAATGAATATATACAAGTAATAATGTGCTTGAATTTGACAATTAAATTATTTATTAATGAATAATTTAATAAAAAATTTAAAACTTGGAAAAATACAATGAACATTTTTAAGTTACTTATATATATATTCAAAATTGTCATTTTCTCAAATAAAAGTGATTGAATTTCAACACTATCAATTACTTCAATTTGGAATGGGACCAAAAGATAGTCATAATTGGAAGTGACACCTTTAGTTTTCATCACCAACTCCACAATTATAGGTAATACCATGATCTACAATTAGTTCAGTGATATACATAATAATAAAGCTGCAAAATATTCCATCCTTAATTACATGCATTCAAAATTCAAAATCTTTTGAAATTACTCAATAACTTTTTAGATTGATACAAAATATTCTCCACATCAAATATATGAAATGACATAATGCATGCATTTGGATAAAATGGATGCACTTGAATTGATTCTACCACCTAAATAATTATTTATATTCTTTTAAATTTGAACACAATATTCCATCCTTAATTACATGCATTCAAAATTCAAAATCTTTTGAAATTACTCAATAACTTTTTAGATTGATACAAAATATTGTCAACATCAAATATATGAATAATTGACATAATGCATGCATTTGGATAAAATGGATGCATATTGGAATTGATTCTACCACATTAATAATTCTTTATATTCTTTGAAATACGAAATCAATTTGTGGACATGGAATTATCAATAATTAACTGAAGCCACTAGATTTTGTAAAGACAACATTCATGTAGGGTGTGTGCACAAAGTTGATTTTCAACAATGCTCATTTTTTAATATGCTACATGTGCATTTTTCATTTTGCATGCCACAATAGCTACAACACAATAGCTTAAAAAATGTGCATGCCATTCAAAAACTCATTGGGAAATTTTGAAGCTATTTTAAATTACGTTTTCTTTTTTTCTCTTTTTGCCTATGCAATCACTGTAATTGTGATGTACTTGCACTACATTAGAAAAATGACTTTCACCGTCATAATTTCGACATGTGTAAGGTTATACTAAATTGGATAGTTAATAGTCCTTGTTGTATACATTGACTTTGACTAGTTCAACTAGGTTAAACTAGGTTAAACTATCATATATTTTCCAACATTTCATTAAAATACATAGATTAAAACCTAATATTTGTCTCCTGGCCTTGACTAAATCAAACATGTTAAATTTGGATATATGCATGTCGAGATGTATAATATTCAATTATCTTATTAATTAATTATTTTTACAAAAAAATATATACAAATATATATATATATTGTATGTTCGAGTGCCCCGTGACTTGTTGGGTGAACCTTTAGTCTGAGAAACCACGAGCCAGGGGAATTTAAGTGGTCAAAATCACCCGAGGATAGCACTCGGCCTGGACCGCACCAACCCTTAGCATGGTTGGATTTAAATGTCGCCTCCCAGGAGTAGCAGGTTTTAACCTTGGGCCACCAAGCAAATGAAACCCCTCTCGACCATTTTCTCTACTGAAATTTTACTATACAAAATATAATTTACTAAGGTATGTTTCATCAAATTAAAATAATATAATAAATTAATCTATTAAACAAGATAATTAATTTCAAATTAAAAGATTAAAAAATTAACTTGGGAAAAGTTTGTTAATAATTACCTAGGGCCCTGCATGCATTCCACACCTCCTCCCTGACTCCATCCACCTCTCCCAAATATATTATTTGATTAAAATAAATAGGAGAATATAAAACCCTCTGTTGTCTTTATTCCTTCTTTTTTCAATAGCGAATATTTATGGTTTGGTCTCTTTGTTAGGGTTTCAAGGGTCCCATGACTTCACACTATGACCCTACTTAACCTCTACTTCATTATTCCTCAGGTTTATGGTGGTCATTTCCTTTTTGCTTTGTATGTGAAAAGATGTCAATTTCAAGGGAATCTCCCTTCTACTATTTTTCCTCCTATTACGCAGTTAATAGGCCAAAATTACAACTTCCAAATTTAAATCAATTTATGTTAAAAGATTTATCCCATCTCCTTTCTTATTTCCTTAACAAGTTTTATTTATTTTTTATCTTAAGGATATTTTTAGCTCTTTTTGTTTTTTGTTTTGAGGGGTTGGCCCTTGGGATTGACCCATCCTTAGTAGTCATGTTTGGCATGGACACAACAACATACACCTAACCACAATTGCCTTCTTGCTTTTCCCTTTGGCATCGAAAATTACCATCACAACAAGAACCTATGTGGTCATGGTTGCAATGGCCATGGCCACCCTTTTGGGCTCGACCATGGATGACCCTTTGGGGCTTGGTCATGGATATCCATACTCAATTATTTATTTATTTAATAAATTTTTGTTTTGAGTTTTTTATTAATCTATTTTTGTTTATTTGTTTGTATTTTAATTTATTTAATAAATATTTTTTGTTTCTATCTTTTTTATTATATATTTTTTTCCAATAAACTCATAATTAATACTAGAGCCATAATGGATATAATCACAAGCATGTTTTCATACTTTAATGGATAAAAAAGATACAACCATTTTAATTAATTTAAAAAATGAATATTACATCCATAACATTTATGCTCGCCAACATATTTTCATACTTTAATGGAATAAAGCACTACAACCATATCACTCAATTTTAGGAGTAAAAACTACAGTCTTAAATGTTCAAATAAAAAACTAAGAAGTTGTAGTTTTACCTTTATGTCTCCAAAACATCGGTCTCAAGACACAAGTTTGTCAATAAAATGTTAGAATTCCAATGTAAAGAGAGAGCACAAATTGGATTTAAACATGATAGGTGGAAGTAATATTTTGTTGGAATAGACACAATTTGGTTTGAATAAAAAATATTTCAATGTTATTTTGACAAAAATATACCGATGCTTGGATTTTCTATCTTTCATCTCTTTTGCGACATCGAGACATCAAAAACAACATCATAATTTGTAGACAAATGTAGTAGTCAATTAATGTGTCCAAAGTGGTTGTAATTTGAATAGGAGGAGAATATACATATAACAAAATATTCAATAAAATCTCATACACATAACAACCACACCAAAGCTTACTTAAAACAATAAATTATCTCTCGACTATTCAACTCTAGACATTAATGGCCTTAAAGCATTAACTTTGTACACCTTTTTTAATAGAGGCATTAAATCCTTAAATATTGTGAATTTTCTATAAAATAAAAGGGGTGTGTTTGATATATGTTTAAGCATCATAGAATTAACTTTCTACCCTTATCCTAACAAAGGAACTAAATCCTATCCTACTGTGAATTTGGAATAAAAAATGGGTCTAGTTGATCTAGTTTTAAGTAATCATTTGAGGGATTTCGTTTACTCAATAATATGTTCTTATATGCTCAAGTGTTCTATAAATACTCGTTATAAAATAAATGAATATAGAAAACTTGTTTTATGAAAATATAAGAAATGAAAATTTGTTGACTACAACTTGAACAAGTGTATTGCACAAGTAGACAATATATCTAAGAATAGTTGATGGTTGATAAGATACATCATTATATAATTATCAAAGTACATATCAAGATAACATATAATGTTTTTTCCATAATTGAACACTATAGAATTTATTCTAGTGATCATTTATTTATGTTTGAGAGTATAACCAATATTCCCTAAACTAAGGTTGATTAAGTCATCTTTGATCACCCAATATGGCCTAAAAGTGGCTAGGCAATCCACATTTCATGTCTTATTATACACACAAGTGGTTACACTTGTACTAGTCGTGACCAATTTAGTTGTTATGATCCACCCAATGAAAACCTCTCAATTGGTAAATCCATTGCTCAATTGATCTACCAAATGACACCAAAATACTCCAATTAGCATCTACGAATTGGGTTTAATCACAAATTCTAGAATCCCCCTTCAATGAAATTTATTAGAACATAAGGATATGGAATTGTCAATGCAATTTAATGGAAAATTTCTAAAGCACAAGCATAGATCAAATATCAACAACCTTCTCATGTATCAATGAATTTTTAAATATATCAACAATATGATTATTTGTCTTGCAATACAAAAAAGTTACCAATTTCTCTTGTACCAATTGATTGTGGAAATGTGTATGAATATCAACATGCTTCATATTTCTATGTGAAACAAGATTTTTATTCCTTATATTGCACTTTGATAGTCAAAATACATTGTAGTCGATTCCTTATGAGAAAACTCTATCTCTCTTCTTAAGTTACGAATCCAAGTTGCCTCAATTCCAACAATTACCACTCCTTTGTATTCAACTTTAGCGATCAACAAGGAAACAATCCATTGCTTTTTACACACTATACAATTGGATTAGGTATGAGACAAAACACATATCTAGAAGGTGATTTCTCTTCATCCCCAATTTCAACCCATTTTGAGTCATTATATCAAACCACCGAATTTGAATTTTTGTCAAAATACTTAATGCTAAGATGTAATGATCCTTTGATATATTGAACTATTATCTTTGTGGCCTTCATATGGATATCCTTTGTATGTGTCATGAACTTGGATACCAAACTAACAATAAAGTAAATATCAAGTCTATTCAGAGTGAAATAAATGTTATGGTACACATGACCTAAATAACATAAGAATATCAAGAATAAGTAGCATCATGCCTTGAGAACAATTAAAATTAAGGGGTTTCAATGTCACTTCAAGGGGACAAGATCCTTTTAATATTATGTTTACAAATAACTCTTTATGGTCTCTAAAACTAAGTCTCATTGGTCTATGTGCGCACACATGCACATGTGTGTGTGTGTGTGTGTGTGTGTGTGTACAACAAGTGTGTAGTTACAAATAATGATCATATCCATAATAGAAGAAGTGATACAATGATATAGCAATAACAATGTAATGACCCAAGGCCTAGGAAGTAACACATACCAATCCTTCAAATAAGCATTTCCATCGAGAATTAATTAATTACAAATGATTATATATCAAAAACAAGTAATCCTTCCAAGTTTCACCCTTTGTTGGTATGTTCTTTCAATTGATGAGGAATTCTATAATTTCCCTTGCACGTTCTTCCACATGGAAATAATTTTTTTAAGAACATGTCCTCAAATGATACCAAAATTTATACCTTTATATTATCCTATAGTTCAGGTTTCTAACTGATTTTGAATCACCACAAACTAAGCTTTTAATTAAAGAATACAATAATTTTAAGTTGAAACACCTTGTAAATCTTTGATTTGGAGTCTTCTATGTTGGACAACCTTGCATATTACAACATTGCCAATTATATTATTTTAATGATTTTTTCCTTGTACTTTGATATCCTCTTCAGGTTTCCATTTATCCCATGTAATTTTAATCTTATAAGATAAATTTATGGTGGAATTATGAATCCTATTATTTTTTCCTTGTTTCAAGAGAGAAAACTTGTATGGCATGACAATTATTACCTATAACACCTCAACTTGTGCAATATTTCCATGTAATACATGTATATATTTTATTTCTAGTGGCATAAATATTACTTAAATTGGTCTTTTCAATATCTATATATGATATTTTTGGTAGAACTTATGTTTTGAGAAAAGTCTCAAGATGGAACAAAACCCCTAAATTCTATAGCATGTACAATTGAAAATACAACAAATTAAATTCTAAATTTTTTACCCAATGTACTTCACTCTTTCCTATGTCAATCCTGAAATTTTCATGTAGTTTCAAACATTCAAAAAACTTTAGATTGAAAATGGTAAGATGGATCATTTGAAGGATCCAAGCCAAGGATCGCCCCTTCTAATACCAAATGATATGGTCCAAACAATCCAAGTAGCATAAAATAGAAAGCATAAACAATGAAATTCCTTGATAATGATAAAAATTGAATTAATAACAATGCCAATTCAAGATGGAAACCTGGTTTGTTGAATTATCGTCCTAGTGCAACAATAGGTGCAATACTAAATTTCATAATTTGCACTTCATGTTACATCAAATTTTTGTCATATTTAGAACCATTTATGGCATGGAGGCATGTTTAGTGACAAATATTCCTCCATTTTAACATCGAGTCCTCTAAATGGTTTAGTGTTTCCCATAGTGCTAGATTTATTTTCAAAACCGTAGCATTTTTTTGTGTGTTAGTAAAAAATTCCATTTTAGCTTCTACTTTAGGATCATTTTCCCTTCTAATATGAATTCTTCTTTGTCTTCAATTTTTTCTTCCAATTTAGACTTTGTTCTAGCACTAGGATTTTATTTTAGTTTCCATTCCATTACTAAGATTTGCTTACACTTTAGCTTCCACACTAGCACTCTTATTTTCTTTTAGATTCCACTCTAGTATTTCTATTTTCTTACACTTTAGCGTCGATATTTTCTTCCAGTTTATATTCCACATTAGAATTGAGTTTTTCTTCTATTAAACTTTCCACTTTAGAAATGAGTTTAACTTCCACTTTTATTTTCACTCTTTCATAATTTTTTTCTTATTCTTTATAACTAGGTTTTTGTACTACTTTAGCACCAAGGTTTTTATTCTCCTTTAGCTTCCACATTAGAACTAGGTTTTGTTTCCTTTTTAGTTTTCATCTCAACACATGTTTTTATTCCTTTTAAACTTCCACTTTAGTAGTAGGTTTTGTTTCCTTTTAAACTCACACTTTCTCACCAAGTTTATTTTCCACTTTAGCATTATCTAGGTGGGAACTGGTGTCCACCCACATGTTCCACTAATTCAGAGTGGTTCAACATCTTGATAGTCAACTTCAGTTTTTAAGGTCCAAATTTAAAACATATTTTCCTTGCTTTTCCCTTGCATTTTTGGACGTTGATGTAGCCCACAAAATATTTGATTATGTTTCCAACCAAACTCATGGAGAATGAATTAATAATTTTAATGGTCTAATAAATTCTCTAAATAGATTTTGTGTGCAAAAGTTGCACTCTCGAGAATTTGACATATCAACTAGCATCATGGGAACCTACATTCATTTTGATACATCATTTTCTAGGGTTATGGTTTTGGACATTTAGGGTTTTTATATCCTAGGTCATAATGCTTTATGTTAAGAAGTTATTTTATCCATCAAGTGAGAATAGCCTCCACCTCTCTCTTTATAGATAAGTCTTCCACCATTCTAACTAGTTTGTATTTGTTTGCAGTTTATATCCTTTTCCATTTAATTCATCAATATAACTTGGGATTTACTTTACTATTGTTATCTCTATAATATCACTCTATGTGTTTCCATTTATAATTTTTTCTCATGTTTCATTCTCTATATAATCCAGATCAATTATATCAGAGCAATTTTCTCTTGTTTGTTTCTCTGTGCACATCCTTAATGAGGTGTAGGTATTGAGAGTTGATTATTGAAGTAATTGAACTTGGATAATACCACTCTTTCTAACTGAAGAAGAATCCTATTGTCGAATAAAAGGGTTATAACAAAACAATATCTCCTATAAATTTGTTTCGTGAGGAATCCCTGATGTGATAGACCAATGAGATGATGAATAATTTCACAAATAACATTCAACAATTACCAATGAAGGTCAATACACCTTTAACCAACAACCATTTTGGAGCTGCAATTCACTTCAAGGATAAGTTAATGTTAACATTCTTTATTTGAATTTTATATCGACATAGATTCTTTGGATAAATGGTTAAATATGTTAGAGGGTTATTCATATGTTCAAACAATTTACAATAGTGAAAAGAACTCCTTCACACTCTTTAAGTTCCCTCCCATGAAATATTGATGGGCCATTTTCTCGGAGAGACATGTTGGAGAAAATTCTAGAAAATTTAGAATAGAAATCACTTGGGCATATTTTTTTGATGCCATCAAAGAGGAATTCTACTCTATCAAAAACTATGAAAACTACTACACAAGATGGACAACTTTCTGCTAAGAGAGAGACTAGATGGTGTTAAATTTCACCAATATTTTCCATACCTTGCAGTAAAATATAGGTATCAGATACTTCAATTGGTAATTCATATTAAAGTAAAAAAGAAACCTATATAGGTACATCCAAACATATATTGATTTTGTATACACCTACACACTAGGAGCCGCATATTGATATCATGTAAAAATTGAGCAAAACTTTAAATAGGATAATAAGTAGGAATTTGGTTCTACAAATACATCGTAGTAGAATCATGGTAAAATTGGCCCTAAATTGTACCAGTAAGGACAAATTAAGGATATCCAACTTCACAAGGAAGGATAAAGGAATGTTAATCAAGCTCGATATGAAAAATTCCTTTGATCTTGTTAAGCTGTATTTTATATATAAAGTCCTCCTCTCTTTTGGTTTTGGTGCCAAATTTGTTAACTTGATAAAAGCTTGCACAGATAGGCCCTGGATATCACCTCCTGTCAATGGTAGACCTTCAAAAAATTTCCAAGCTTCAAGAGGACTCCACCAAGGATTCCCTCTGTCTCCTTTCCTCTACATCTTGATGGCATAAACTCTTAGCAGAAAGCTTACAGTAAAAAAGGAAGCAGGTTATATTCCGGGAATTAAGATAGCAAGGGGAGTGGATCCTATAAACCATGCCCTCTTTGCAAATGAAACGCTCCTTTTAGAAGGGTTCTCATTAAATATTTCTCAGGCCTTTAATTAAATTCTTTAAAACTTCTGCTTAATTTCAGGAGATTTGATCAACAAAAAGAAAAGTGTTGTCTATGGTTGGAATGTAGATCATCTGAAAATTCTATGAATAGCTCATTCCTTAGGTTTCCTCGGCTTTGATAAGTGGGATAAGATTAAATATCTAGGATTAGCTCTAACCCTGGGACCAAGTCCTCCTTCACTTTGGTTTGAAGTTATAGCTAAGATAAAAGTCGAAATTGCTTCTTGGGGTGGTCAATGGTTAACCAAGGCTAGAAATTTGATATTTATAAAGGCTATCCTATCAGCCCTTCCCATGTTTCAATCCTCTCTACTGCTTGCACCTAATTCTATCACGTCTTCGATTTGCAAACTTCTACAATGTTTTATTTGGAATGGTGGTAAAGGAAATCAGAGTAAGTTGCATCTAGTAAGTTGGGACATTCTCAAAAGACCATTAATGGAAGGTGGATTACATATTCAGGACCCTGGCTTAGCAAATCTAGCTATGGGAGGAAAAATTATTTGGCAGCTATTTGCTAATAAAAAGAATCCGGTAAGCAATATTGTTTGGATGAAATATATAAAGGGAGGTTCTTTGAGAAACTTAAAAGCAAAAAATACCCCTCAAGGTACAACAATATGGAATTTATGTAGAAAAGGAATAAGTCATATTCAACACTAGTTATACATAATTCCTGGAAACAGGGGGAGGATCTTATTGTGGGAGGATAACATTATTGGGAATCCCCCTCTCTCTTCCTTAATATCGTTAAATCCTATCATGTTATTTTTTTGTCAATAAAGGACTTATTCGGCTTGCAAATATATGTTATTGGGACATCGATGGGAATTGGACAGGTTGGTCACTGCCAGAGTTTCTAGAACCCCTTTTTCCACTAAACAATTTGTTGTACTCCATGCTATCAGGATTAGCTCATGTTCACCACTCCTGTAAGGAAAAATGGGGGTGGGGACATTCAGGTTTTTATTCTGCAACTCATGTCTTTACTGCTCTTCAATCTCCTCATCCCTCTCTATTGTCTCTTACTCTATGGAAATATGTTTGGGATTCTTTTAGTCTTCTGAAGGTAAAATTTTTTACTTGGATTCTCATGCAAAACCGAGCTCTGACTAGAAATAATTTATTAAAGCGTGGGTTCAATGGAATATTCAGATGCATCCTTTGCAATTCAGCTTTTGAATCTTCAGACCACGTCTTCATCAAATGCATGTTTACTCAAATCATGTGGGGGAGGGTCCTTAAAGGATTGATCATTTATGTTCTTCATAAATTGCTATTGTTTCCCTCTTTAGCAATTGGAATGACAAAAATCCACTCAAATTAAATAAAATAATGATTGGAATAAAATATAGAAGTCTATGCCAAATTTCATTTGGTGGATAGTGTGGATTGCTAGAAACGAGTGGATTTTCAACAATAAACCATCGAATCCAGTTAACGTTGCAGTTAGAGTGAAATCTTTCATTGTGGAATCTACTGGAAATCTAAGCAAAGCCTCTTTACCTCCTGAAGCAATCGATTGGTTGGGTCCCTGTTTGAATGATGAAATGAGGGCAACAATTAAAAAACCCGCCCCACTTCCATTCTGGAAATTGAGAGAAAATGCTTCAATTTTTTCCTTGTTGTGGAAGAGGAATGCAATTCCCACTATATTCCTTGACAGTGCATCCAAGGGAAACCCTGTGATTGCTAGTGCAGGTGGAGTGATCCTATCTTCGGGTAGATCTATAAAAACCTGTTTCAGTTGGGGTCTAGGGATATGCTTGAACAACCAAGCAGAATGTTATAGTCTTTTGAAGGCGTTCCAAATAGTAAAATATATTGGATATAAGTCAATTCAGATATTTGGAGACTCATAGTTACAGATCAAACTGTTGAATTCTGAAGATCACTTTAACAATCCTTAATTGAATAAATCCCTCCAGATAATTCAAAATATCTTGAAAGAATTTGACAGGGTAGTTTCATATCATATTCTGCGAGAATTGAATAAACAAGTAGATAATATGGAAAATAAAGCTTGTCTGATGTTCCAAGGAAGCCTTAACATCAATGAAGAAATCAGCTCATTTCATCTATTACCTTAACTAAGGTTCATCTTGATGTGACCTTATTAGTAGTACTTTCATTTCCATCAGATCTATATTAATTTTTATCTTTTTGAAGTATCATTTCTTCTCTATGTGTAATCGGTTAATGAGGCAATAGCTTGACCAATCTTGTAATTTCTGGAAAAAAAATTTAGCCATTTGAGTTAGGTAAAAAAATGGATATCCAACCTCACAGAAACCATTCCAAGACATGGGAATATAAGGGTAACATGAAGTCGAAGAAAGATATTAAAAAATTGTGTGATTTCCACAAAATACCATGTCACATCATGAATGAATTCCACTTGAAGTCGTCATTATTATCTAAGTTGAAAGACTCAATGTCAAATACTATCTCAAATTATGACTTGGATGAGGATCCAAATAAGGGAAAATATGTGCTACCACTAGTTTTGACTTGGAATGTATTGAATCAAAATTATGTAAATGATGTAAATGTACTAGTATGGATTCAAAATGTAGAGCTCAAGGCAAAGGCATGACTAGTGAATGGCTAGGAATTATGATGTAATATTTTTAATTAAACCGTATGGGTGGCTTGTTATGCTAAATTGAAAGCTATGTAAATATTATGTTGGAATAATATCAATAAAATGATCCAATATGGCTATTTATAGATCATGAGAGGGGCTATAATTCCACTAGAGGGGAAGAGGAAAGGGGGGCTATGGAATATTAAATACTCTATTTCCATGTTCCAGCCTTAGAAATCATACAAACACTTCCATGTGCTTTAAAAAAGCCAATTAATTCTTTTGACTATTAAATCCAATCATTGAATGCATGTGTGAGGTTTGTGGGAAATGTCCTTTCATGTAGTTATGGGAGCATGGGGGTGACTGCACTTCTATGACATTTATGTTATCTATTAGAAGTCCTTTATTCTATTTTTAGAATTTATGTTGATTTTATTTTCACCATTCTCTAATATCCTTTGAAGTCAACCCTTCATTTTATCATGAAGATCTACACTACGTAGAGTTTCCTCTTTTTGCTCAGTACCATTATCATACTGTACATAACCCAGAAATTTGAATTTGGAATTAGGGATACAAGTTTCAGGGAAAAATATATGGTTGTAGGTGAGCATAGAGGTTGGAAAAGCTATGTGTTTTCCTCCTTTTCATTCCAATGTTGCTTCAAATAAATTTGTAGAGAATACTCATGCATGAATAGATGAAATAAAATTGTGCATATCCTAATCAAATATGTGGTCCATTCACAATAGTAAATGTGCATGGTATGTTAGTTGGGAGACCCATGCACAAACAAAAAACATTATTCCTAGCAATTCCTAGTAAAAGATCTTGCCCATTGGTGACAATAAATATGTATGGTAAGATACATGAAGGGAACATGAACGAATTGTGAATATTATGCATGGAAACTCCTAACATAGCATCTAGTCCATTCATAACAATGAATATGATAGAATAATAAAAACCATAGTTACCCATATTTGACATTAATTAATCATTTTTTTCTTATTCCTAAATTCCTAGATTCCTTACTATGCTAGTTGGCATCCACTTGCACCTAGAAGTCAACAAATGCTAAAAATAGATTAAGGAGCACTTTAGAAACATCCTGGAATCATTTTTGGCAACTCTGCTATAATTCCATAATAGAAAAAGTGCATTTCTACTTTTTCTGAAAGCTACCCTGCTTTTAACAGTTTCAAGGCAAAAAGTAAAAGCTAGTCTAGGAGTAACTGTCTTGTTTTTTTCCTTAACCATCCTCCTTCTTCTTATCCATACAAAATCATGGATCTGATATATTTCCTTTACTAATCAGCTGGTACATTTGATTCATCCAATTCATGATCATCTTCTCATATTAGGAAAGTGTTTTATGCACTTATGGGGGATTTTGACTAGTTTAGTAAGCCTGTTTTTTGTCCAATTCGAATAGCACCCTCATGCTTTTGAATCTATGATGTAATTATATATTTGGAAATACTATTACTTTATGAGTTTGGATGTGTTGGTTGTGGATCCTGATCTTCCAGATCCAGAGATATTATTCAGTCGTGTTTGTACCCCAGGTGTACTGTACACTGGTTCCCCAACCTTGGGGTTCGGGGCCAACACCATTGAGATACAGGGGTTCGGGGCCAACACCATCGAGATATAGGGGTCTAGGGGAAGCACCCCTGAGAATGGGGGTTAGGGGGAAGCGCCCCCAAGAAATAGAGGTTAAGGGGCGAAGTCGTCGAGAAATGTTTTTGGGATGTTTGTTGTCCAACCGTTTTGTGGACCTATGGTATTGGGTTAACCGTAGTATTTTCCCATGGTATTTACCCTATAAAAGAAAAGCATTGTAATACAACTATGTATGGTATTGTATTGTATTGTAAAACAATCTATGTGTTTTTGTGAGAGAGACTATGAGAGCATAAAGAGGAAGTGCAGCGATGTTGCTGCAGGTTGTATCCCTCCATATTTATGGATGGTAATAAAAGGGCTGGCAATTTTTCTGTGTGGATGTAGCCCATCGTTTGGGTGAACCATGTTATATTTGTGTCTCTTTGTAATGTGTTTAATGTTTTTTTCATCTTGTTTAATGATTTAACTATATATCTATTATTTCTTGTGGTCCTGTTTTCTAACAGGATGATGTACACTTATTCGATATAGGATTGTGTTATGCTCCAATTTCAGTCTCCTTTTTGTGGAATTTTGCATGTTTTATTAGAAATTTTGTGATTTTAATTGTTCTGCTATGTAGGTTCAATTTTCACATGGTATCAAATCCTTTGTAGATTGATTTCTCTCCTTCCATATTGTTATTGTAGGTTCGATATCATTGATTGGGAGCACATTTTTCTGGTTGAAGGGAACAATTGCTGAGATATGGACCAATATAAAAGGATCATCTTGACTCCATTCAATTTCTTTGAATAGAAAGCTGAGATGGAGATATTGTTGAGACCAATGCAGCTGCAGAGAAAATTAAATGGCAACACAGGAGGGATGTAGCCTATGTTATTTTGTGCTTGAGCATTTCAAGAGACCTCCTCTTCCATATTGATGGATTGACATCACCAAATGAGGTTTGGGAGAATCTTGAAGAGATTTTTGGAAATACATATGAGATGAGTGGACATCAACTTGAGAATGAGTTAATCTCATTGAGTCCCAGTAGCTCCGAATCATTTCAACTCTACTTTTCCAAGTTTAAGGACCTAGTTCTGCAGTTAAAACAATGTGGAATCGAAAAGAAGGATGAGCAACTAGTATTGACCATACTCTCAAAGCTTGGTCCTGAATATTTAGTGTTTGTTTTGAACATCCATGTCACCAAGTTAACAGCACGAGCCTGGAAGATACCTAAGCTTCATGAGTTCATGGAATCCCTCACTCATGAGCAAGATAAATTAGTAATGATGGGCACCATGAAACCTTCCAAAGAACAAGATTTGGTTTTTGGATATTCGAGGGTGGATTCAAAAGGAAAGAAGAAATAAAAAAAATCCACCTGAGCAAAAGAGAGACAAGGAAAAGTCTCAAGAGGAGCCCTCAGGCTCCAAGAAGAACTTCAAGAAGAAGAAGAACAAAGGAGAAATGAGAAAGTGTGCATATTGTAGTAAGGGCTATCATCCTAAGAGATCTTGTATAAAAAATCAAATTGACATGTTGACTGAACACCTGGAGAAGAATAATATCTCCCTTCCTGAATGCGCAATAAAGAGGAAAGGAGGATCAAATTCAAATGACAAGGAGAGAGTGCATGCCTTGGTTGCTAGCACTTCAAGATCATCCACCTTCATCATTGATTTTGGAGCTTCTAGAAACATGGTTTTGACAAGAGAGACTTTCTCCTCTCTTGATGATTCGAAAGGTCCAAAAATATTTTTGGGAGATGACTCTGTTAGTAATAGTTTGGGGAAGGGTAGGATTGATCTTAACCATGGTTCCTTCAATGATGTGCTGTATTCCCTAGGTCTATCTTATAACCTCTTTTCAGTGTATCAGATGACCCACACTGGGTCTACTAAGAAATTCATCTTCTCCCCCAATTAAGTTGAAATCATAGAGATTTTGAATGGTAAATTCATAGCAAGAGGTGATGTGGATCACAATTCGAAGGTATACACATTTTCCCATTTCCTACCTTTTTCAAACTCCTCATCTCTTCTTGCTCATGCTAATGAAGCAAGAAATATTTCACATGGGATATTTTTCCATCTTAAATACAAGTATATTTCATATTTGAGTGTCAAATACATGGTCATAGGGTTACCAAAGATCAAGTTTTCTAAGGGAGTCTATCAAGGTTGCATATTAGGAAAACACCTAGAGCAAAAGTATGAGAGAGATAGTCATGAGAGAGCCTCTACTCCCCTTGAGTTAATCCATAGTGAAATTGTTTTTCCATTGCCTCATATGTATATGATTCAAGCCAAATATGAACTGACCTTTATAGATGACTTTTCCAGGTATTGTTGGGTCTACTTCCTAAAACACAAGTATGAAGTTTTTGACCTCTTCAAGGTCTTTCGGGCCTTGGTTGAGAACCAATATGGGAGAAAAATCAAGATCCTCAAATATGAAAATGGTGGTGAGTATGTCAAGTATACATTCATACATTATTGTGAATATGAAGGTATCCAGATGCAACATTCTATTCCTTACACACCTCAACAAAACTGTTTTGCTGAGAGGAAGAATAGAGCACTCAAGGAGATGGCAACTTGTATGATGGAGTCTAAATATTTTCCACCAAAGTTTTGGGATGAAGCAATAAATTGTGCATCCTATATCTAGAATAGGGTGCCTCATAAGAAACTTGATGGTATTACTCCTTTCAAATCTTGGAGTGGTCACAAGCAAGATGTGACCCATTTTAGGATTTTTGGCTCAAAGGCTTGGGTTAGAATTCCAACTGAAAAGTGGAAGGATTTGCAACCCCAAATTCAAGAGTTCCTATTTGTTTGTTATTCTGAATATTAAAAATGGTATAATATGATCAACTTGATCACTAACAAATCCTACATCGAAAGGAGTGTTCAGTTTGAAGAAGAGCCTTTAGCAACAATTGAAGTTGGAGAGTCCTCTTCATCACCACATCCACTGATTGTAAGTGAAGAGACTAATGAGTTTTATGATTATCATATGTCTGATAATTATTATTTAATTGAATATCCTAACAGTCCTACAATACCAAAATGGGAATCAAGGACCATTCATGCAGCTGGGGAACTAGCTGGGAATCCTAGTGACACTAGGAGGACTAGATCTCAATTTGAGAGTGCCCTTTGTGCGAAAGATCCAATATTTGATGAGAATTTATATTTTAGGTTTTAATATGACCCTCATACATATGAATATGCATCATATTATCCAATATGGAAAACAACCATGAAGGAAGAATACAACTCGCTCTAGAAGAACACCACATGGGAACTAGTGGATCTTCTCCGAGGGAGAAAACTAGTAAAGTGTAAGTGGGTTTATAAAACCATATTTGAAGCTGATGGTTCACCTTTGAAATATAAGGAAATACTGGTAGCTAATGGATACTCACAATTTCAAGGAATTGATTACAATGATACCTTTGCACCTGTGGCAAAGATGGACTCCATAAGGATAGCTTTGGCCATTGCAACTTCAAGGCAATGGGAGGTGCATCACATGGATGTGAAGTGTTCCTTTATAAATGGAGATACGAATGAAGATATTTATATGCAGCAACCATAATTTTTTGTGTCTAATCCATATTTATTATCCAGGTTAAAGAAATCATTGTATGGGCTAAAGCAATCCCCCAGGGCTTGGTATGCCAAGATTGATAGATTTTTGCTGTCATAGAATTTTGTTCGATGAAAGAATGATATGAATGCATATTTGAATCTGATTCATGGTTATTTAATTATTATTTTTATATGTAGATGAAATTTTGATAACAGGAAGTTCGAAGAAAGAGATTTCCTCCTTGAAGGATGCAATGAACCATGCCTTTTCTATGACATATTTGGGATTGTTGAGCCAATTCTTGGGTCTTGAAATTTGTCAATACCAACATGGAATCAAAGTTCATCAGTCCAAATATAATTCATATCTACTCAAAAATTTCAACATGAAGGATTGCAAGCCAAGCAAGACTCCATTCCTTTCTGGAGTTAAGCTTGAAGAAGCAGGTTCTTCTCCTTTGGTAAATAACACATTGTGTAGGTAGTTGATTGGGTGTTTTGTTTATATTACACATACTCAGACTGAAATATATTATGAAGTTAGTGTGGCTTCCAAATACATGGATCAGCCTCATGAGATCCATTGGAGGGGATCCAATAGGATCCTCAACTTTGTTCAAGGAACAAGAACTCATGGGATTTTCTATGTAGAAAAATATGACTTAGAGCTAGTTGGATTTACTGAAAGTGATTGGGTAGGTGACAACACATATCAAAAGTATAATTCATAATATGTGTTAATTCTTGTAGATGGACCAATTAGCTGGTCAAGTAATAAGTAAAGTGCCATAGCACTCTCATCTACAGAGGCAGAGTATAGAGGAGCTGTGAATGCAACTACTCAATGTTTGTGGTTGTAGGGGATACTTGGAGAATGTGGGATCGAATCAGAGAATTCCAATTCCATCCATTGTTACAATCAAAGAAACATTCAAATATTCACTGATATAGTTCAAATACAATGAACCAAGCACATTGAGATCCATATGCTTTATATCAGGGAGCTTGTGCATGATGGTACCATTGCTCTACTCTATTGCACATCTTCAGAGCAAGTAGCAGACATATTCGCCAAACTGTTTTGTTAGAATACTTTCAGTAATATCAAATCACTTCTGGGGATTTTTTATCATGTGGTGAAGAATGATTGATAACAATATTTCCAAAATTTTGTTATGTGTCCATGTTTAAGGGAGGATTTTCCCACTGGGTTTTTTCCTCTTTCCTTGGTGTATGGACAAGAAGTATGTAAAGGGTGACTAAGCCTTGTTTCTATACCCTATATTTTTATGATATTTTGATATAAACACAGGATTAATGGGGGCTTTTAGAATAATCAAAACCATAGTTACCCATATTTGATATTGATTAATCTTTTTTGTCTTCTTCCTAAATTCCTAGATTCCTTACTATGCTAGTTGGCATCCACTTGCACCTAGAAGTCAAAAAATGATAAAAATAGCTTAAGGATAACTTTAGAAACATCCTAGAATAATTTTTGGCAACTCTAATATAATTGTAGAATAGAAAAAGCGCAGTTCTTCTCTTTTTGAAAGCTTCCTTGCTTTTAGCAATTTTAAGGCAAAAATGAAAAGCTAGTCTAGGAGTAACAATCTTGTTTTTTTCCTTAACCATCCTCCTTATTTGTCTCCATACAAAAGCATGGATATGATATATTTCCTTCATTGATAAGCTGGTACATATTATTTATCCAATTTGTGAGCATCTTATCATATTAGGAAAGTGTTTTATGCACCTATGGGGGATTTTGAGTAGTTTAGTAAGCCTGCTTTTTGTTTAATTTGAATAAAATCCTTATTATTTTGAATATATGATGTAATTATATATTTGGAAAGCCTATTTATTTATTATTTTGGCTTATGTACACTTATTCAATACAATATCATGTTATGCTCCAATTTCAGTCTCCTTTTGTGGAATTTTTAATGTTTGATTAGCAATTTTGTGAGTGTCATTGTTCTACTGCTTGGGTTCAATTTCCATAAAAGATATGCAGGGGACCCATGAATGAATGGATACTATTAATTCAATAAATTTTCGATGAGACATTTGTGTCGTTCACTGTAATTGATTTGCATAATGGGATGGAAAGGAGCACCATGTGTGTGAATGATCAAGATTGATCGAGTGTATTGGTTACAATAGATCGGGGCCATTCATACTGATGAGAGTCATGTGATAAGGTCAAAGGTTCTACCCCATTATAAATCCATGATTAAATGTCCCACCCATTTGGCAATGAATATAGACCATTAACGGTGGGGGGGTCACTCCGTTGCCAAATGCATCCTCTTAATATTTACCAAAGCACTTGAGATTCAACGAAAAGTTAATATACCACCTGAGCTACCGCCATAATTTTAAAATTCCTATACTTTTTCAACTAAGGTTGAATTTGATGATATGACCTAACCAATTAAAAAGAATTATTTTCCATTTATGGAAAGTATCTTTGTATGCCCACTCAAAATAGTTGACCAAAGCTCCATAATATCCAATTAGAGTGGAATTTATGCCCAATTATTCTGGTTTAAATGGTTTTTACCCAGACATATGAAGCATTGTGAACATCACTCATGGATAAATACTTATTCTAATTACTCCTCCCTTGATCACTAAAATCTGGTAAAGAATCCTACAACATCTGAGAGCATGGATTGTCATTAACTATTGCTCACTAGAACTTGCTAGTGTATCCTCATCAATTGACCAGGTAAGTCTTTTAAACTCCCACCTGTCTCTGTAAATTACCTTGCATTGTGTTTAGTTTATTGAACTTATTTTCTTGTATAAATATTCCCTATCATTCAAGCAATATTCACCTAGACCATGTTCAAACATTTATCATTTGTCTTATGCCTCACACTCAATATGACCAAGAAAAGAACAATGTCTGTAAGGAAGAAACTGTTTTGATTCTTATAAAGGTAAAATACATATTTATTGATTGAACGAAATTGATAAGGTTATGAAATTATTTACAATAGACCTCTTAAATAAACCCTTACGGTGACCCTTCAATATACATGACCATTAGAATTCATGTCCATTCATAGATAACTCTGAATTATTTATTTATTAATATTTTTTAGTTAATTATCCTATTATTAATACTTGGATAATATAATTTATTACTATATATGTTTGCAACATTGTCACCCCATTTAAAGGAGCTTTCTCCTCAAATCTATACTAGATGATATTATCCTGATTCCGATTTTATTTTGAAGCAACGATTTGAGAATGTGATCATTGTCATGACAATTGATTCCTTTATCTTGATATGTATATGGAATTTTTTTTTTGTTTGCAATTACTTATCCTTTATTTGTGATGCTTGTAATCTTCCCAATCCATATAAATTTTAATTATTTCCTTTGCATTTGAAGTCCATATATTGTTCTTGTAGGTTGGTGGTGTAGGTACCTAATTGCATTAGCTATTCTGTTCCTAAAACCATATCTACTCCTTTGAGAAGTCGTGGATTAACATTTGATTTGTAGATTCAAGTCTTATACATGTAATAAAACCTTATGGTATTTCCATACTCCTTCCACATGTTGATCATCAATAGTTGGTGTTATGCGATCACAAGGTATAAAAAATATTAGGATCTTTTGTTATTTTGATATCCACTAAATTGTGTGTACTTCCATAATGTACTAAAATTGTGATGTTTTAATTATTAATAGTTCCTTTAAGTTGGTTCTACATTTTCTTATTATGTCACAAGGAATAAGAGTTTTTCATCCTTAATTTTATTGTTATTTCTCAAATGGGGTGGAATATATTATCGTATGAGTAACTAAGTTTCTTCCCTTTGGGTGGAAACTTTATTATGTATCACTGAGCCTTTTTGTTTATAAGTTTGTTGGATGCATGTGTTTATCGCTATTAATTCCTAGGATGTGCTATATTGAAATTAGAATTAGAAGTATCTTCTTCGATAGAAACCTATACTCCTTCCCATATATAATTTTTCAGTGAGATGCATGATTGGATATATAGTTATGACCTTGGACCCATTTTTTGGCACATCAACAAGTGTTTTTTTTGTTTTTTGTTTTTGTCATTGTCGAATAAGATAATGGATGTGGATTCTTTTTTGTCTTGATATCTGTATGATTTGGAATTGTTACACTCATGTCTCGGTAACCACTTATCTCCACAATATTTGCATTGCATCTCTTTTTGTTGTAAATGACCCTTGCCAAATCTTGATTTGGATATCCCTTCTAGTTTATCTTCTGCTACCTTTTACTTACAAATTTCTACTTGCATGGTTGTAACATCATTCATTTTTAATTCCTTTTGGACACGTGGTTTAAGGCCTCCCAGGTAAGTTTCAAGTAATTTCTTTCTAGATAACCGAAATACTCGTGTGGTGAGAGATAATGCAATGAAGAACAATATATCCATATATAGTGAGCAACGTGATGTTTATATTCATATTTTAGTTCTAAAATGGGCCTTCTAAGTGAAATAATCAAATAAGAGTTCTGAATTTTGGAGGAGAAAAATAAAAAACTTTTTTTTCTTATCGTATTTTTGAGATATCTCGTCATCTATTTACCCAAATTTCAAGTTTGAGAACTCGTTGGATGAAAAAATTAATTTCACATCCAATTCATATCCACATGGCATATGTTTGAGGCACCTACACCATGAAAAACAAGAAATTCAATAAAAACATAATTTAATACCTAAAATACATTTTTTATTGATTTTTTTGTTTTTTGTGTTGTGGGTGTCTCAAAAGTGTGCAATATGGGTATGTATTTGATGCATATTTTAATTCCACATCCAATGAGTTCCCAAGCTTGAAATTTGGGTAAACCGATAAGGAGATATGTCGAAAATACAATAAGAAAAAGTAGTATTTTGTTTTTTCCCTCCATTTTGTTTAGAAATTTTACCCCATGGTTGACATCATCATCTTAGATCCCATTATTTCTTATATAGTAAATTTTGATGGTACAATTTCGTTTTGTGGCTCATTTTTTTACCTAAAAATCCCGTAATGGTCTTGTTGGTTTTTGGTGATGATGTCTTTGAGGGTGTTGAATTCCTTTTCCAAATGTTTGATCTGGTTCTTCAGGTCCATCATGCTTCTGGTGACTGGCTATGTGTACTTATATGCATTTTTGGTCTATAATTTGTTGATGTATTTGTAACTTCAGAAGATATTCTTATGTATATTATCATTGTATGTTATTGTACCCTCATTGGAGATGTGTTTTCCTCCTTGTAGGATGTCTTTATTGTGTCTAGACCTTGAGGTACAACCTCCATTGTAAGTCGGGGAAATAGTCCCTAGTGTGACATCATGTAATATGTATTTGGAGT